>JAFVLL020017972.1:0-35217 GCA_021397915.2 Tor tambroides | reverse complement strand
TAGCTGTTATCACTTAGGGTGCACTCACTTTTGTTGCCAGCTTTTTTGACAATAATGGCCGTATGTTGAGTTATTTTCAGAGGACAGTAAATCTTCACCGCTATACAAGTTGCACATTGACTACTCTAAAATATATCCAAGTTTCATTTCTATAGTATTGTCCCTTGAGAAGATATACTAAAATGGTTGCTGAAATGTGAGGGGTGTACTCACTTTTGTGAGATACTGTAAGTGATTTTGGATAAAAAAAAAACATCTGCCAAATGATTCCTTTAATCCTAATGGAGGATGAGTCTTTCATAGAAACTACTTACATCAAATTCAGAGAGGAAGTCATGCCACCGTGGAGGAAGCTCAAGCCCAGAAAGAGGTGGAGGAAGGGTACTACTACCCAGCAAATCCTGTAAGGAGAAGAAAAAAATATATAAATGAAGAGTCAAAATATTTAAAGGGATGGTTCACCCGAAAATGAAAATTCTCATTTACCCTCATGTTGCATCAAGCAAGTACAGTTGGGTTTCCGTGTTTACAATATTCGATAAGCCCAGTGAATGTGTGTTAATCAATATTTGTACGTCAATAAAAGCCTAAGTGAAAATGATTTGCCATATAAAGTGATCATGTCTCTTCAGAAAACCGCTTGATTCACATGGATTGTTTACACAATATCTTTATGAACATTTTCAAGTGTCAAAGTTTTGTGGATTTTCAGTGGAGGGACAGAAATCTCTCAGGTTTCCTTATCTTCATTTGTGTTTTGAAAATGAACAAAAATGAATGATATGAGGCTCAGTAAGTGATGTATTTTATTTTTGGGTGAACTGTCCCTTTTAACATCTCACACCAACACCACAGTTGATATGGAGTTGAATGACCAGAAACATAACTAACTAACATAATTAAATGTAACCGTTCTCATTCATTTATATAGCTGGTTGAGTAAAATATTAACTTAATTACTGTTATGCAATGTTATGCAAGTTTGATTGATCTGACATTAACATTACATTAAACTTTGAAATTAAACCCGATAAACACATCATTCTTGTTACGCAGGTAGTGAAGTTAGTTTGTTTACCTCCTGCTCTAATGCAGAACTCTGAGTCAGCTGGTTCAGCGAAGCAGGGCTGGTTTCCTCTTGCCCTCTCTCATCTTTCACCTCCTCCTCCTCCTCATTCACTTGGTCTAGTGAAGTATCCTGGAAACAAATTGGGATGCCAAAATTAAGGATTGAAATGTCCTTAGGAGGCTTTAACCATGTTTATAAAGTAAAATTTTGAAACAAAATTTGTGATTAGAAAAGTGCATTCAAGAGTAATTAAATGAGGGTAAAAGAAATAATACTTCATAGACTATGGTGCACCTGTTTAAGACTAATGTGTTCTCTGCTACTCATTTGATAGATTAATCTCATTCAAAGAACCTTGTTTTTCGCTTCCACCTGTGGTAGTTAAAGAAAAGGAAGACATATTTGCATAACACGCTTTAAATTGTGGCTTTAGGGATAATACATGACTTAACGGATTTCAGAATCTAGGTTGAGCTCTGTCAAGACATGATCAAGTAACAACGAACATTTCAGAAAGGGCAGGTTTGGGCTGGACCAAAGGATAATTTACCACTCCTCCCTCAGACAGACTATTAGAAAACAAACGTACTTGACGTTTATTCATTTTAATTCAAAGTTTGCCCAACACACCTGACTGACACCTGTACATCTGGTTGCCATGGTTACCGACCTTCAAACTAACAAGTGAACAGATAAGTTACCTCGTAAACACTTATTTCCTCAAAAAAAAAAACTTACAATAAAGTTGCTCAAATGTAATGTAAATAGACACATAAAATCACAACCTAAAGATCGATAACGATCAATTCAAAAAGGTAGATCTAATTTGCTCATATTTAACCACATTCTTTAATATGTAACATTAAACTAATTTGTTTATGGATGGGTCAGTTATAGTTTCGCTTTCAGCTTTAGTTACTCACGAGTGCAAAATACTACTTGCCATGAAGCTAACTGGCTAACTCAGCAAAAAACACTTAAAGCAGGTCATATGGGGCTACTGGCGTGTCCCATGAAGAGAAAGCATCATCATAAAACTGTAAAAGTATGGAAAGTGTGTAATACGGCACTGTATTGTTACCTCTTTGGAAAGTTCTCCAGCTGCACAGCAAGGCCTTGAAACAGTGCAGTCCTGAGAAACTGACAGACCGAAGCCCTCTCCAGCCCTGTGATCATCCTCTTCCCGGTGATTTTCGGTATTTATCTCCTCGTCACCAGGGTCCTCTGACAGGTCGTGTGGCTCACCTACATCAGAACCATCATCAGGCACCAGGTGCACCAGCCATGCGCTGACACGCGTGGGGAAGCGGCCCGGGGACCCGAGAGCACGCACTTCATTCAAGAGTCTGCGGCTGGTGAAAAAATAGTCCAGCTCGGGACATTTCGGATGCACTTGATGGCCCGCCGCGGTGTCCCGGTAATGGTGAAACGGGGTCTGTATGAAAGCCGAGCTCGGCCCTCCGTCTGTTTCTATCAACGGCGAGAAGTAGCCGCTCAAATAGGTGTCGACATCCACGCGAACTCCTATCAAACTCAGCAGAATCGTAAACTGAATGAGTCCCTCGGTGAAATATTTCTTCATGTGGTGCATGTTTCAAAACAAATATTTCAACCTCGGGAGGCCTAAAGGAGAACAAAGATTGCCCGTTTGCAGTTAAACAAAGACAAAACCCCAAACAAAAGAGCACGCGTTGACTACTCTCTGTGTCAGACAAAGAGAGCAGCCCCGACCGGCGAAACTGTTCGCTGCACTTAAACACTACCGGCTTTTCATAACTTCCTGGCCTATAACATCCTAATTCAGAGATGCAGCGCCGCCATCTAATCACGCAAAGCAAAACGAGTCATTCTCGTCTGATATATTCCGTAGCAGCAACAAAAAAACATTTATTTTTTTATTAAGAACACTAAAACTCCTCGGCTATCCTAAATCTAGCCTCTCATCCGAGGAGGGGAACAACTGCTCAAATTTGCATAATTCATAAAATCCCACTCACATGCGACGGAATTACCTTCGCAACAAGCTCTGATTGGAACATTTCTGTTGTCATTCATTTAAAGAGCCAATCAGAAGCAAGTATGCTTTCCCAGCTTCCTTTTTAGTCCTTCCGTTCTTGGACGAAATAGAGTCAACTGTGTAGTTTTTTGCGTTCTTGGTCCCATTAATGAGATATATATTCTTCTATTAAGAACGAATAAAAGGGTTTTGCTTAGATCTTTCAAAACATATAGCTACTCCCTCTTCTGTTTTGACCTACTAGCCCGCTGCACTCTTGAAGTACTGCTTTCAACGGTAGATGTCATGGCTGGTGCTGTCATCAGTCAACTGTCCGTGAACCACCGACACGAGGCGGGGAACACGAATGTTGATAAATTACTAAATTTACAGGGCGTGATGGATTGTTCTGATTATACATATTTTTTTTATAATATCTATCTATCTATCTATCTATCTATCTGTTTTCACTGCTAATTTACAAACAACACACAGACAGTACAATGCAGTAAAAAAGTTGATTTTTTTAAAAACGTGAGTAGCACTGTTTGTCCCATACATACTTAAAAACATATCACATGTGTATGTTTGGTCTGAAAGATATTAACAAAGAATAACTCTTCCAGGAGGGGGAAAAAAGGCTAGGCTAAATCGCAAAAGCAATTAGTTAAACCTTCGTCGCCCTCTACTGTTTTAAAAAGGAATTGTACACTTTTATAAATTTCTCTGAATAGTTGTTTTCTAATTGCACTGGACAAGTGATTATTAGGTTATTTAGGGATCCAACTGAGGATATTGCTGAGAGGAGGAAATGAATAATTCGCAGTTCATGTTATAATGTATCTCAGGTTAAAGTTTTTTTAGTGTCTGTTATCACTTCAAATGAATTTATTGTGGATGCGATTCTGTGATAGCTATTTTAAATTAAGATACAAAGTAAAAAATACATGCAAAATCGAGGATCTACAGTCTATGTTCATGTGTTTGGTATTCTATGTATTTAAACAGTTGTATTTTCAACGTTTTATTTCTATATGATAACCATAAAGAGGATAACGAAAACAATAGCAGCAACAACAGTATAATAACACTATAATTAAAGACCTCAACGCAGGATCTTTTTTAATCCATCTTCTGCTCTTCTTGTAAATACGGACATAAAAATCGTAAAAATCCTTAATCCGAGATTTTAGATTTACGTAATCTTGTCATTCAACTGAAAATGGGGAAAGTACTTCTTGCATAGTGTTACACGGTTCACTTTCCATAGCAAGATCTTTCACAGCCCGGACAGCTTTTAGCATCTTCATTATAATGTCCAGCACGGTATTATCCTTCAGAAACTTCAGCTTGTGTCTGGTCTTGTCAGTGAAATGACAGAATCATTAGGTGTGTTACAGCATCCAAAGTAATCGCGGTCGTTGTTTGGCATTTCAGTGAACTTAATCATTTAAAGAGAGAATGGGGAGGAGCCATTATCACACACTCCGTTATTTGATTTCTCATTGGTGATGCTTATAAGCAAAAAATGTGAAAATTAATCTCTCCCTTCTACCTCCACAACCAAATGTGACAGATTATAAATTACATAATTATATATACATCTTGTATAGCCTAACTTATTTTACAAATGTATATATTGTTGACTAAAAAAATATGCTTTAGAATAAATAAATGGAGATGCAAATTTCTCATGGAGGTAAAAATTATATGGAGGCATAAAACTAGATCGAGCTAGATTGTCTTTTCTGTGTTTGGATCAAGGAGCTCTAGGATAGGTTACAGAATTACGCCGTCACAAACGAACTACTGAGCATGCGCACAAACTTGATTGACTCCGCAAGGTTGTGTGGAATCGCAAATGAATAGAGAAGCCAAAATGATGTCGTTTTCAATGAGATACCCGTGGAAAGAAGAACATACATTGTCTAAACAAGATTATATAACGTATATGCTGGAGTACACATAATTTACATCTATTTCAAGACCGTTAACACTATCATCAACTTTCTTTGTTACATTATGTATATCAAACAATCCTTAATAAAAAATTTTAAAAAAAAAAAACTGTGCGTAGCCTACACGTATTTACATTTCATTTCATTTTTTAAATATAATTGTTCAAAAAACCCGCCCAGTTTTGCCTGTTTAAACTAAAATTGTGACTGCTTTATTTTAACAATCTTTGTTGTAGCTAGTAGGCCTACATATTTTAATCCGTTTGTACTTATACCTTTATACTATATATATTCTGCTTTTATAATTTATAGCCTACCTATTTTATATCAGTCTGAAATCAATCAATTATTCCAATAAGGAAAGTTATAGCCTACTGTAATAATAAATGCCCATATAATAACAGCAATAGGCTATAATGCATACAACAAATAATGCCGCTGTGTTAATTATAAAAGTGGCAACCAATAACATGCAATACTTTATAATAACTTGAAACAATTTGAAATGGACACAAATGTACTATTATTATTATTATAAGCTATACAAAATATAAAATTATACAATAATATAAAATATAAAAATAAAAATATTGTAATATTTTTATATTAACGTATAAACGAATGATATATTATTGATTTTTTTTTTTTTTTTTTTTTTTGGTGATATAATTTAAGTAAAATAAAATTTAGTTTTTCTAGTAAAGTTAGTAAGGCCTAACTATCTCTGACTAAATCTTTGACTGTGAGAGCGCGAGTTGTTGCCTGTAGCCTTCCACAGTTTCAACTGAAGGCAAATGTTTCTCTGGGCACTGCACGCCTTGATTGACAGTTCAAGGATATCCAATCAGAACTGCGCACTTTTAGCACAATTTCATTTGTCCAGTGTTGGATACGTCATCACTCAAAATAGCCTATGGCAAACGCCTAAAAAACGTCCGGATATGACGAATTTCAAGACAATTGCGAACTCTTTAGCGCCCCGCTGTGGTTCCATATTGCATTTTTTACAGTTTCAAATATTTTGCGGCTCGCTTTGGAAGAGAGCGAGCTATTTAAACTGCCACAAGGTGTCGTCCCTAACCATGTTCTACATAACCGGTTTCCATGTATCTGCCAATAAACGTTGCTCATTCTGTCGGTTTCTACTCTGTTTCAGTGTTTATATTTGCTGAATTTTATTCAATTACAAACATTCTCCATCTCGTGTGTATAGCTGTATATTATTAGACGTTGGTCAGGAAATTTCTCAGTGAAGCTTGTGGGTTTTGGTGAGGGACAGCTTTTAGATGACCAGCTCGATAAGTATGTTAGACCACTATGATTGCCAGGCTTTTCAATGGAAACAAAAACAGAAACTTTTTCAAAAACAAAATAAGTTTGCACAAAAAGGAGGAAAATGGCCGACACTCTAAGCAAAAAGTTATCCAAACAGAGAATCAAGGTTGTACTCCAACTTACATTATACCGTTATTTATTTTTATGATGCGTCTCAAACTGGTACTCTTTGAGGGGATTTTCAGGGGATTTAGAGCATTAGGAGGACAGCTGGATCCCTGAATTAAACTTTATCGTCCCCAAAATGTATCTGTTTGAAAAGAGTGAGCACATGTGTATGAAAGAGCATTTATGTGTCTCTGACTCCTGATCGATACAAGATCACCTGTATTCTTCCCCCTCACCAAACGCTAATGTGTCTGTTATTGATTTGAGGGAGAGTACAGAGAGACAATGAAATGCACTCAAAGACACCGAAGAGGGATGATATATACTGACAATAGGTCAAGGTGGACAAGATGAGAGTGGAAAAGACATGAGAAGTAAATCATAGCACAAAATTAAAGAGAAAAAAAGAGAGGACTGAAAAATGTTCAAGGAAAAATATAAATAGAGGTCCCATAAAAGCTGAGTAAAAAAGATTAATCAGTTAAATTTCCTAACAAAAAGATTTCTAAAACTACAAAAATATCGATCCCAATGTCACACTCATGTGACGTTAAAAGCACGCAAAAGGATTTCAAATATAAGAAATATGATTTTGTTTCTGCATTTATCATTACAGATAATTCTGTGTTCAAGTAGAGAAAGACAAAGAGAGAGTCTGTTGTGGAAATAAGGGGGCACCATTAAGTGGAGCTCTGTGCTTGGGGTCAGAGGTCAAAAGTTGTTTCTGGAGTCCTGCCTAGGGGTGAGGGGGAAGGGCCAGTAATGACTGACAGATGTTTTAGGGGTGGGGGTGGAATTTGTGATGTGTTAATGTTTTTCTTAAAACACTGTGCACACACACAGGATCCCAGCGTTCTCAAATGTCGGTCAGTCCTGCAGCAATTGTGTCAGCTCTTTTATTTCTGAATGCCCTGACCAGCACATATGAATTTTACTTTACCTAGATCCCTGAAAATATGTACTTAAGCCATCAAGTAGCTGTCAAGAGAATAACCAGACACTAATCTTTTTACAGTTGAACCTGAAACTCACAAACAAACCCAAAGAAATTTATATACTGTGACAAAGAAAAATGATGTGTGTGGATAAACATGAAATTTGACTAAATAAAATGTTTTTATTAGATTAAGAACCAAGACTGTCAGCTCTTTTAAGTCAAGATTTACAGTAGACTTATGTGACATTTTGACATTTTTACACAGAAGATGGTTTTCTTAGTTACATACACTACCTTGCAAAAGTTTACATTTAGAAAAATTAATACTTTTATTCAGCAAGGACGTATTAAACTGCTAAAAAGAGACAGTAAATACATTTATAATGTTTCAAGGGATTTATATTTTATATAAATGCTGTGCTTATAACTTTCTATTCATCAAATAATCCTAAAAAAATTACATTTGCAACATAAGAAGTTTTGTCATCACAGAAATTACACACGAATATATATTAATATAGGAAAATATATTAATATAGAAAGAGTATTAAGAGTATTAATATAGAAAGAATTTTAAAATGTAATATTTCTAGGTACTACTGTTTTAACTAAACTGTATCAAATAAATGCAACCTTGGTGAGCATTAAAGTGAAATCTTACCAACCCCAAACTTTTGAATGGTAGTGTATAAGTATAGGTGTCATAAATAGTTGCATATCCATTATTTGTTTGAATGTTTTTTATGAGCTTTTCAGATGAGTGCTTTATTTGGATTTCCTTTAATTTAAAGTGAATTTAGTTGTTTTGTGTTTATGTTGATCTTGAATAGTGCTGTACATGTAACATAACACAAAAGTAAATGTTTTCTGTTACTGATGCCGGTGCATCTCAGTTTTCAGTAAGCCATGATTGACTTATTCCATGAGCGGAAGTGTCTAATAACCAGGGGTCACTGAGATAAACTAGTATTTGGCTGGCCATGTGATCTCAGTCAGTCCGCCCCACATGAGGCAATCTGCTCTATGTAAAATAAAACAGTTTTTTACTGATATTCATTTTAAACACAAGTATGATACTTGTACATAAATGGTAAAAAAAAATACTGCACCTTTTTAGTTCTAAATAATTGTGAATTTCAGACAACATAAGCATTTGTAGTCAGTACGCTTAGACGAGCTGAATTAAACATCTCAATCTCTTTCCTCTCTCAGTCTCTTTCTTACTCTGGGGTTCATTGAAAGTAGCCTTTCAAAGACTAGAAGTCTGCAAAATCAGCACCCATAAGAGGGATGAAAAGAAAAGGAAGAACCACAAAAGAGAGGCAAATAAAGGAAGAAAAGAAAAGTGAGGACAGCAGCTGGAAAAGGGGCCTCGGGTTCCCATTCCCACACACTCCAGCCACCCAGACTCCAGCTAAGACTCCTCTATCCATACGGCCTGTTTTTCTATAGTTTTTTCTTTTAATCTTAAAAAACATGCATTTTTTTCATTTTGATGTGAAAAAAAATCTATACTGATACTTTCAATACTTTCTAGCAAACATACCCACATCCTCACTACAGTTTATTAAAAAAGGGTTAGTTACTTTTCAGACAATACAGCCATCTGTCATCTCAGTTGTCATTGTGATTATGGATCACTGGGTCCCATTTCTTGCAAACACGAATTTGTTGTTCACACCATTGTCTTTTTTGTTTAACAAAATGAGCATGTATGTGGAGAAAACCAGAAAAATTTGAGTTATAAGTGTATGTAGTGGAATATAAAATGGATGGAAATAAATCGTCTAAACTATAAAGACACGTAAATATTTATGTTTAGTGTTCCTGGTTGTGTATGTGTGTGAAAATGAAGGGAGTGCACTGGTCTTTCCGTGAGTATGTGTGTCAGTGTTATGGGTGTGTCTGTAGGATATATTTATTTTCTGATTGTGCTAGATTGTTCTGGATATATGTATGTGTGTGTGTGTGTGTGTGTGTGTGTGTGTGTGTGTGTGTGTGTGTGTGTGTGTGTGTGTGTGTGTGTGTGTGTGTGTGTGTGTGTGTGTGTGTGTGTGTGTGTGTGTGTGTGTGTGTGTGTGTGGAAGTGGCAGAGGGAAAGAAAGGGTCAGAGCAGCTGGGCTGTGTTCTAGTTCTTGTCGTGATATCCCAGCAGCTGCTGGGTGGTTGAAAGACAAGTTCCGCCCGGCGACACGGGCCCCTGTGGTTCGCCTGCCACTTAGATTGACGACTAAGTGACACCAATGAGGGTTCACCATCCCTCCTCTTTTTAAGGGTTGCTGACTGACCGAGAGTCTAACCTCTCATCAAGTAGTTTAATTTCTCGTTCTCCCACACTCTTTTGGCTCACTTGATGATTCCAGTGTCTTCTCAGAGTGTAATTCTTTCTGTCCCTCCGTCCTTTACCCATGTTTTGCTCAAACTTATCTGCATATCTGTGCATTATCCAACATATTTTATTTTAATTTAATTTATCATTTATCATTTAACATAAGTACATTAAAATCATGCCCAAACTGTTTTCAGATAATATTACAATAAAAAACAAAGTGCATACTGTACTAAAAATATTTTTGTGTGTGAAAATTTTTTAAATATTTTTAAACATGTATAAACAAAGAAATAGGAGTAGAATTTATAACATGACCAGAGAATACAGAAACATATAGCAGACAGAGAGTCAACTAAAAACTTTTATACAAAAGAAGAGTACGAAAACCTATTGAGTATCAGTGAGTGTGCAGTGAGAGGCTGTGATTTTGAATAAAAAGAGACATTAGTTTTGTGTGTGTGTGTGTGTGTGTGTGTGTATGAGTGTTGAGAGATGCTCGTGTGCTGATGATGTGAGTGGTTTAAGGTTTCTAGCGCTAATTGTTTTGAGCAATCAGGTTTATTTACAAATCTAGTTTCCTGACACCAAACCTCCTTTTACCTTGCTATCAAAAGGGACTTTTTTTGACCTAGAGTCAAAACGATCGGTTAGGGATGAAGAAACTGCAGAAAGAGAGGAAAAAGACTGACGATCAAAAGTTTGTGGTCAGTAAGATTTTTTTTTTGAGTCCTATTATTATCAATATTATACTATATTATTTATCAAAAGTAACAGTAAAGATGTTTAGATGTAAAGATTTCAATTTTATCAAAGGATTTCCAAATATATGCGCATATATATATATATATATATATATATATATATATATATATATATATATTAATATTAAATATATTAATAATACATATCAAGCAGCATAACCATTTGTAACATTGAAAATAATAAGAAATTTTTTTTGAGCACCAAATAAGCATAATAGACTGATTTCTGAAGGATCATGTGACACTAAAGAGTACAGTAATGACAATTAGCTTTGCCATCACATTAATAAAATACATTTTAAAAATCTATTAAATCAGAAAACACTTCTTTTTAATTGTAATAATATATCATACTACAACAAATATTTTGAATTAATAAATTCAGCCTGGGTGCGCATATAAAGAAGGCTTCTTTCAAGAAAAATTAAAAATCTTACCAACCCCAAACTTTTTTGAATCATAGCGTAATTACAGAGAATGTCATTGGTAAGCAACTGAGAAACAACTAAACATCATTCATCAGTGGTATAGACTGCTATTCTCGCACAAGCAAGCTCAGTGTTTTCATACCACCGTTACATCTGAACTATCTAATCAAAACCGCCAATCAATGCCTGGCACCTTCCACTATTTCATTTAGTCTATTTTTAAATAAAAACTGACCTCTTGCGTGACTATTTGTATGACTTATTCTCTTGTACTGATGCTGAAAAACAAGAAAACCTCAGACTGATTTAAAACAGATGCGAAACCTCCATCAACAAAAAGCTGAAGTCACTGATTCACATCAATGTCACGCATTGGAGAAAATGAAAATACCATTTTGTGGTTCATGACGGTGTTTCTTCTTATACAAAACTTGGATATAGGGCCGTGCTTTTTGGTTTTCTACAGTTTTGAGTTGATTAAGAGAGATATACGGGGAACTGTTTTATTTCTGGATTTCTGTTAGAAGTGCAATGATAAAAATCAAAAGGAAAGCCGTAGTACTGTCTTTACTTTGGCAGAAATGCGAGTGGAAACATAAATACGACTCACTCCATGATAACACCGCCACAAAAGATTAAAATAAGACTTGATTGCATATTACTCAAATTAAAACACTGGTAATTTCTGCTGATGACAGAGATACTGTATGCTAGAGAATATAATAGTCACTTTGATGAAAATATCCAGGCAGAACAGTTGACTGGCCGCCAAGGTGAGAGGTTGATAGACAGATCAGTGGTTTAACAGAATAACATCAGTCAGTCCAAAACTCACATACTATGACGTCTTTTCATGTTTGAATGGCTTAGAGTGTGCATGTGTGTACATATAAGCCTGTACGTGTGTATCTGTGGTTGAAATATATATTTACTCTGGCACAGAAATCCTTTTGCATATAACTTCCCTTAGCATTTACAAATATGACTCTTAGTACACTGCACATTAGTACAATATTTTCTGGGGATAAAACCACAATCTCATAATAACATACATAAGTATGTTTACGTACATACATAAGAAAGAAAGAAGGAAAGAGACAAAGAAAAAAGTGTCAAACTGAGTGGCGACCTAATGACTACAATCTTTTGAACTAAACTGCTATAATGGAATTTAAATAAGGTGAATTAGCTTAATTATGTTTCATTTGTGTTTGAGTGATAATCTTAAAAACTGATAAGAAACCACAGATGTCTTCTGGTCCCACATCCTGAGCACAAACTCAAACACACTACACACACACAAACTTTTGAAGCTGCATTGGTGGACCTCTGATAGTAAGTAATGATATTGGATATATTCAAATTGTACTCCTAAAACCAACCCTCTCACAAACATGTTGGCATTATTATGTTTTAAAGCAAAACATCACATGGCTGATTTATAGTATGAGCCTTTTAAACAGTGAGAACTGCTGTAAATGACCCCGCATGTTGCCTTTCTAGATGCTTGAAAAAGACAAGGAAGGTCATGCAAACTTTGAATATTGGCCACCTATTGTAAAGTGCCACCTATTTCTGTAAGATTTTTTTGTATTATTTGTTGTTTTCTAATTTAAAAAAAAAATACTATTTAATGTAACAAATTAATTTAATTTATAATACAAAGTAATTTACCTGTATACTATACACTCCCATTCAAACACTCTCACTCCCATATCAAATTTTGATATATTTAAAAATATTTCAGCAGCCATTACTCCAGTCTTCAGTGTCACATGATCCTTCAGAAATCAGTCTAATCTGCTGATTTGAAACATTTCTTATAATTATGAATGTTGAAAACCTTTGTGCTGCTTAATGTTTTTGTGGAAACTTTATCAGGATTTTTTTTGATAAATAGCAAGTTCAAAAGTTAAATTAGAAATATCTTTATATCTTTGAACATTATAAATGTCTTTATTGTCACTTTTGATCAATTTGATGCATCCTTGCTGTATAATAGTATTCATTTATTAATTTTTAAAAATCTTACTGAATCCAGACTTTTAAATGGCATATTTGAATTTTATGGACAAAGGTGAAAGAACACTTAATTTCCCAGAATGCCATTAAGTGTTTAATATTTTTAGAAAAAAAGAAAATCTTCCTGTCAGTCTTATTCAGACTGAAATTCATTTTCCTGTAAGGGTTAATTTGATTCAAATTCCCACTCAAGCCAGTCCTTAAACTATGAATTTTGCCTTACCCTGCCCTACTCTTAAAAGAAAATATTTACTAATCATTTTACCTTTTTTTTAACCTTGGCAGACTGAGGATAATTATGTTCTCAAAATACAGCTAAGTATAGCTATAGCAACCCCATCCGCTTCACACACACATACACACTGATGAGGTGAGATGTTGAATACGATAAGACCAACTAACAAGAAAAAAACATTCATGTGGTACTAAATCATGGACATCAGTTAACTAATCAAATACAGACTGTATAGAAAGTAAAGATTTGACCTCCTCATGCACTCAGTGAAGAACCGGCTGGCCGTGAGGGCATGAGGCTGCTCAGAAATCTTTCCTGATTATCACAGAGCAGCTGGAGAAAGTGGGAGTCATGAGAAACTTCATTTGATCTGACAAGAGGAGTGATTTTGGCCACTCACCTTTTTTGCCCTCACTCTATATCTTGATCTTGCAGGTGGGAACAATTATAAAGCCTCACAAACAGTCATGAGAAGCTTGGATTATTCGAATAATGCAGCAGACACACACTTTCCTCATCACTATGTCAATTGAATATTTTTGTTCATATTATATGTAAAATAGTTAATAGTATATAGTTATATAACTAGTCATACACACACACACATTTAAACCCAATTGCAAAGTATTTGCTTTGGATTAATGTTAGCTTTTATCATTGTTTCATGTTCTCCTATAAAAAAAAAAAAAAATTCTCTAATGTTGAGTATTTGTTAACATTTTCATTTTACAAAATAATTATAATAATAATAATAAATTGGGGTCAGTAAGATTTAAAAAAAAATTATACAGTAAACTGATCAAAAGTGACAGTAAAGACTTTTACATTGCTACAAAATCTCAATTTAAAATAAGTACTGTTCTTTTGAACTCTTTTTATCAAATAATTGGTTCTATTTATATCATGGTTTTCACAAAAATATTACGCTTACAACATTAGACACGTTTCTTGAACACCAAGTCAGCATATTACAATGATTTCTGAATGATATGATGCTAAAGACTGAACTAATGGCTACTTTGCACAGAAATAAAGTACATTTGAAAATATATAAAAATAGAAAACAGTTCATTTATATTGTAATTATATTTCACAATATTACTGTTTTCAGTGTATTTTTGCTCAAATAAACACAGTTTTGGTATAATAAGAAACTTTAAAACATTTTAAAAAATCTTGCTGACCCCAAACTTTTTAATGGAAGAATATCACAACTAGTAATGATCATTTTAATGCAAGTTTTATGAATGTAACATATAATAACAAAATAAAATAAGATGGTAATGCTTATGTCTCACATGCACAGCCACAGGTTCAAATGAGTAGCTTTGTTATTCCTTAGGAGACTGGGCTTGTCTGATGGGGTTTCCTTCCGCTCGCTGCAGGGGCCTCAACACTGATTAAAGGAGCAAAGAAAAATAAAACAAACAGCAATCAGAGACGGGAATACACACACACACATATGCACTCAAACACATGCATAACCCAAATTAAATACAGGAATACACACAGAGAAAATATCTGATCAAGTCTAAACTATGAGGGCTGGGTTACATTTAAACAACTCATAAATACACAACACACAGATGCATAAACATACTGTGTATACTAAGAAAAACAGATGAAAACCAAGATAAGGATCAACTTTTTCACCCATGAAAGACCAACTTTTAGCTGTTACAACAGCAAGCAGTTCAAAACAAGATTTAGACGTAATCCTTGTCAGCAAGAAAACCACACACAAACTCCAAAAACCCCACAAACATTGGCAGTCTTTCTCCAGAGAACCTGAGAAACCCCAAATCTCTTTGATTTCCACATTTCCCATGCTTTTCCTATTCCGAATCCGCAGCATTTATCAACATCATCCATCTGGCACAGACGGCACATCACATTACCCCAGGAACAACAGTAGGCCCTGGTTACCATGACGGCAATGCCAAGCCTCATTTCTCTCATTTGAGAAGCCTAATTTATTTGACAGGGGGAAAATATAAGATACATGTACACAGATTCACAGCCTGAGAAACATACTGATTCATATACAGCCACTGACAGTATGCATGTCTTATTAAACACCCGAGCATGCTGATTTCTTCTTTCCCCTAATCATTGAAAAGTCACTCACATATATAGGCAACAATATGCCTGACCACACACAGTCTATTGCTGACGCTAACATTTTTGTGTCTGTCATCCAAATATGGAGTGTCAAAACAGTATGGATTTATTTCTAATCTTAAATACCCTAATTAGGCCAAATTATGCTAATCCACATGAAATCCTCACCATCTTGAAACATACACCCAGAATATAACTGTTGAAAAGAACCAGAACACTTCTCTCATGCTGGACTTCAAACCAACATCCCCTCCCTTTAATTTTCTGACAGGCCATTTTGGGTTTGTAGAATGTCTAAATTACCCAGAAGGCTTCCCGCTGGCTCATACAATCTCCATCCAACATTCGCCGCCAACCGCACAGGTACGCACACACACAGACGCACGCAATTTGGGGCCGAACGTTTATACGCCGATCGTACATTCTCGCACTTCAATTTCACAGTAAGCGGTTTTTGTCATCAATATGGAAATAAAAAATGAATGAAGATGATAAAGATCAAACTGCGACTCCTGGGCTCCGGTGACTGAGAGTGGCGACAAAATGAGCCATGACATCACATGGCGCTTTCCTTCTCTCTCCAGCTCATTGCATATCTATACCTCTTCGTTTTGCATCTTCTTTATTTGGCTTTTAATTTTCTTTCTTTCTTGCTTCAAAAAGAAAAGGAGGGATTTGTTCTCAAATAAAGTTTTTATTGGCAACGGGGGCTGGGGTCCTTCAGAGGGGCTGCCAAAGAAATGCTTGACAGAATAAGAGCTAATGTGACCATTTCGATTATTCTTCACATACACGGAGAGTCTGGAAGCCATTAGTTTGCAACCCCCTCAGTTTAGGTTTGATGGTTCCCAGGTGAAGGTTGTATTTTCACTGTCCGCATGCGTCTCGTCTGTGGACACACAATTAGCAACAACTCCGACTGATTTCACTCATAACCCTTCTGCCCAAAGCTGCCATGTTTGAGAGGGAGAGCTGCCATTTTCAGTCAGATGAGGGTGTATACATACACTTGCATTCAAAGCAGGGAAGGAAATGAGCAGTCACACGCAAGCTGGTACGCGTCAGCTGGTCCTAATTAAAATGAGACCGTGGGGTTTTGGGCGTCTGACGGCAGTTTTCCCTCATGCACTCTCGGCCACAGTCGCACACACACGTTGTCATTGTGACACTGAGAAATAGCGATTCCTTGTTGTGGTTCGTCTGTTTTCTCAGAAGTCTTCACTTCTGTAAATGGCTACCCACAACACCTATGAAAGTGACTGAGGTTCGCAATCATAAAAAAAATCAAGAAAAAGCAGTACTAACCAACCCGAATCAGCACAGAAAATGAATGTGTATGGTAGAGAAAAACCCTTTTCTGTCTTATTTTGTGTGTTTGTGTGCGGATGTGAATAAAAAGAGAGAGAGGGAGTGAGAAACCAGTGGTGAAGTGTGAGCGTTTCCACTCTGGCAGCTCCAACAGAAGATCTGTTGAAAGGAGGAAAACGAACCCTGCTTTCTTTCATTTGCGTCAGCCTGTCTTTCATCATGTGCTCAGACAGAGAAACCAAGGGGAAGAGAGAGAATTAGGCGTGATGGAGAAGAGAGACTGATATGGGTAGATAATGCATATGTGTGCCTTTGTCTCTCTGTGTGGCTTTCAGGTGCTCAGGACCAACCACACTGTAAAAAACAATTCTGTAAAATTTACGGTAAAAAACCGGCAGCTGTGGTTGCCGGAATTCTACCGTAAAAAATACGGTAACAACATTTTAGGTTTTAACTTAAATTTACAGTTAAATACCGTAATTTCATTAACTGATATAATGTTAATATACCAACCTACTGAAGTACTGAAATCTGTTTTGTACCTTTGAAATACACTGATAACCACCAAATGCAGGTGGTGATGAGAAAGTCACATGATGAACCAAAGCCCATCACAAGCAGCTTTTAAGTAATAACATATATAGAAGGAGCACAGTGTCATTCACACAAGCACTAAACACCATCATGGTGAGACTCATTAAACTGAAATATGGAATAAACATTAATTTAACAACATTAGATGTAACATACAACCCTAATAAACATAACTGCTAAGAAAAAACTAAGAAGAAACATAGTTATTTCAAAGAAAAAACATCAAATTCAAACAAAATTTGAAATGCAAAGCAGGAAGTTCTGGGAACGTCAGTTTACGGTTTTTCCCTGTAAATTTTACAGGAACTTACCGTTAACCATTTAACAGGTTTTTACTGTAGCATTTTCACAGGTTTTTACCATTAAAATCACAGTCATTTTTTACAGTGCACAGACATCCTGGAAATGAGAACTTCAGAAAAAAAAATGTGCAGATGTCACGCTACTCCTCATATAGGTGGCATGAAAAAGATCTCAGATAATAGAGTCACAGAAATAGGATACAGAGACCACAGACTATTTGTATGCGAGTTTGTGCCAATAGTCATGATGCATATTCCACTAGAGCATGGGTGTGATTCCTAGCGAATGCATGAACTAATTAAAAAAATGGTAAAATGTGTAAATGTCTGCCAAATGTTTAAATGTTTTACACTAATTTAACATCTTTGTAATCACCAGGCTAAGGCCAATTTTAACCCTGGGTTATTTAATGTTTCACATCTGTAGTTTTGAAAGGGGATTATCACTCCTTTTAACACTTGGTTATGAAACTGACGCTAAAAGAATATAGTGTGAAACGATGCAGTGCTAGAATATTATGGTCAGCCATTTAGTAACAGACAATCATAAACTGCTTTACTGCTTACCTCATTAAACAGTCACAGAAACGTTCACACATCTGAGAGGGAGAAATAAAATGTCAAAAAGTGACAGCATATGCGTTAACAGGGCTATTAAAAATATGTGTTATTTTTCTAGTATGTTTCAGAACCGTGATTTCTACGTGAGGTATAACAACCTTGGGACACAACAAAAACTTTTTAGAGTGAAATATGAGAAAAACGTATTTGTTCTATTTTAATTCAGTTTTTTTTTTCATCTTGTAACAGTAGGCTATGCCTTACAGGTAGATATTGTTGGATTACAAATTTAAGAATCTGTCGTAGATCTACTGATCCTACGTCCTGACATACAATCACCTGAAAAACTTAAGTGAAATACATTGTATTTAGCATTTATGGTAAAGATGATGACATCAGATGAACGATTCTGTTAAACAAAGTGTAGCAAGAGGTTCCTGCCCGTTCCTGTTCTCTTATTGTTAGTCAAATGAGCCAGATTACTGAGTCTCTCACCTTTTGTTTGTAATGGCTCTTGGTGCCTCTGCCCCAGTATTTGAGTAGTTATGCTGATTGGATTAGGACTGGTGAAATGGGGCAGGTTGCTACACCTGAATACTTCATTTGCATGCTTTGTTTAAGGTCGTCACCCAGGTGCTTTGTCTCCATTTCTAAGCACTGCCCCCTAAATGTATATAAACTACAATGTATCACTGCCTTAGTCAGACTTGGATGACTGCAGCGACGCACAGCGAGTCCTCAATAAGGAGTAACTTCTGCTTGAAAGATATCCCAATGTCTCCTGGTCTCTGCTTCGACGAGGAAAAAGTTTCCTACAGTATCTACTTAGAAATTACACTGCATTACAAGAAGAATTAGGCCTATGACTATGAAAATGAGTATAACCACAAACAAGTTATTAACCTCAGTAAGTCAGGTTTTACATATATTGAAAAACACATGGATTAATTAAAAACCCACATGGATTAATAAATAACCTGACTAACAGTATGAAACATGGAATAAGACATTCCAAAATTATGCTTTAATAATTATTTTACTTTAAGTATAAGAGTTGCCCTATGTGTTTTGTGTGTCCTAACTCTGTTTCTTTTTGTCTGTCTTTCTATGCTTGCCTCTTTCTCTCATTCTCTGGCCTATCTGTCTTTTTCTTTGTTTCTCTCTCCTGTCTGTCTCTTTTGCCCTCTCTCAGAGACCAATCATTGTGACCTCATTCTCTGCACAATGACATCAGTGTTCAAAATGACCAATTAGTAGAAAGTGTGAGAATTCTAACGAGTCTGTTGGGAAAATTGCATGTGTGTGCCTGTGTGACGGTCATGTAAGTAAAGAAATAGCACATTATTAATGAATGCCCTCCAACAGCTGGTACCTGAATGTAAATCTGCGAGCCTTTGGTGTCTTGCATGTTTGATTTGTTATGAGATACAGTCAACACTAAAGTGAAGCAGTCAAAGACGGTAAATGGAAGTGTGTATGTGTGTGTGTGTGTGTGTGTGTGTGTGTGTGGGTAAGTGTGTGTTCCAGCTGATTTAATCTTGGCTTTCCTTGATACCATCTACTGTTTCAGGCTGTAGACCCAACATATCATCAGTCATACCTGTCAGCAACTAAATCCCTCCCGCTCTCTCTCGCTCCTTCACTCTCTCTATCTGTATCTCGCTTATTTCTTTCCTTCCCACATAAACGCACACATACACACTCACACATGACTTCTTATTCCCCAGTGTGTTGTTATGTGATTCTCCTGCACAGTAAATGTTCTGTATACATGTTCCTTTGTGTGTTCTCTCTGACTTCTTATTTGCTTCTTTTGAACAAGAATAAATGAATGGCATGGCTACAACAGTTCTTATCATGTGAGTTTTTGGATATGCACTTTCCTCCCCAGATATCAGTGGATTTTGACAAAGACTTACTCTGAAAGAAAGGGAATTTAGTTACTCTAAACCAACTCAAAAGGGAAATAAAAGGTAAAAAGATGCTTCTATTTATACCATTGGAAGCTGAGTTGAAGCACATAAAACTTTTGCTATTTGAAAACACTTAGAAATATTACAAATAAAGATTTGAGTAGCATTTTACAACAAGGTTTGATTACATAACATTCTTTTTCATTTTCTTGGTTAATGTTGATTTATAAATACATAGTAAAATCATGTTTGTTCATAATGTTAATAATGATAATTTATACATCTAATAAATGTTACAGTGTGTCAGTAGAATTAATCACGCATAATGAATGTTGTAAAAATTGTTCATAATTATTTTATGTAGCTATTACCTTAATTAATGTTAAACCTTACTGTAAAGTGTCAACATTTCTTTCATATTGCTTTCTCTCATTTGTTTTATGCTGTAAGTAATCTGGTTGTGATTAATGGTGATACTGCATGCATGTAGACCATTCATCTTACTTTTACAAGATCTATCTGCTAAACTTTCGTGTTTGTTGGCTCCAGATGTGCTAAATTGCCAGGGTGATTGACAATCTGTTCATCTTCAGTGTAGTTAAATGTTCCAAGCAATTACATTTAGTATTTTGTAGACTGAGAAACTGCTTTTGGATGAACACCAACTAATTGACACAAAAACATTACAAACATTATTTACCAGTGTAAACACAGTTATGCATAAATAGACTTACCCAGACATTTCACGGTTCGCCTCGCTTATATACACGTGTATTGGCTGCTTTCGGTTAAAGGTTTAAGTCATCCATAAAATTTCAATCAAGCGAGTGTTTCTTTCGCAGATTTTTATTTGTCTGAGCCGCTTTAAAATGTCAGTTGGCATTAGAGATTTTGTCTCAGCTGTTTTTTAATTAGATCCTTGTCCTCACTCAGTCCCAATCATTTTCAACACAGTAGCAGAGGTTTTCATTCGACCATTTGGCAGGTGCCAACAGTTGAGATTGTACCTTTCAACACCTTGATGTTATCACTATACAGTGAGAAAATGCCATAGACAGTTGACTGCACAGCTCAAGCAAACACATACTTCTATAGGGATCCATGGGATTTGATTCAGAGGTCTGGTCTAGGTAGTGTAGACTGACGATGGAAAGTCTGGCTGTCAAGAACGAAATGTAATAATAACAGGGGAGACTTAGTGTTTGAGATTTAGAAGATCAAAGAATTAGAGACTCGAGGGTAATGTACCTCTAAAATGATGATGTCTTTATGTGTGTGTGGGAGAAAGAATGTGAGAGAAGATTTATCTGTTTTCCTCCTCAGACTTAAAAAAAACTTACACACTACTGTTCAAAAGTTTGGGGTCTGTAAGATTTTTTAATGCTTTTGAATGAGGTCTCTTATTCTCTGCATTTTTATAATCAAAAATGTTAATTTCCCATTTTAATATATATATTTTAAAATGTTTTATTCCAGTAACGGCAAAGCTGAATTTTCAGCAGCTATTATTATAGCTATTATATTTACTTCCTTTTTTGTGAAAACTGTGATACATTTTTGTTCAAGATTCTTTGATCAACAGAAGAATAGCATTTATTTAAAATAGGAATCTTTTGTAACAATAAAATAGACTTTACTGTCACTCTTGATCAATTTGGGTTTTTGCTGAATAAAAGTATTAATTTCTTAGCCCTTAAACAGATTCATAGATCATCGATATGTGCAAGGCATGGCCTCATACAGTTTAAAGTAATTCATCGTTTACATTGGTCTAAGCAAAAACTCAGTAAGATATTTCCAGATGTAGACCCTTCATGTGACCGTTGTGGGCAGGTACCGGCATCATTGGCTCATATGTTTTGGAGCTGCCCAAAATTATCATCCTATTGGAAAAATGTTTTTCTGACATTTTCAAGAATATTGCAAAGGCCTATAGATCTAGATCCCCTGATGGCAGTTCTAGGTATTGCTAATTTTGAGATCGTTAGAAGCAGTTCGGAACAAAACATAGTTTCATTTGTCAGTCTACTAGCACGAAGATTAATATTATTAAACTGGAAACAGAAAGCTGCTCCTACATATATAAACCTAATGAGGGATGTAATGAAGCATTTGGAGCTAGAGAAAATCAGATTCTCTTTAAAAAAGAAAGAAGAAAAATTCTATAAAATTTGGCAACCTTTCATAGATTATTTTAAGGAGATAAATTCTACTGGAAATAGTTAAATTGAAGAGGATTAGACTAATACTTGAGGTATTTATTAGTCTAATGCCCCCCCCACGCACACAATTATTATTGTTTTATTATTAGTAGTTTTTTTTTTTTTTTTCCCCATAACCTGTATTGTCTGTTTTAAATTATAACCAACCAGCAATGGTGACTGTTGTTTAAATTTTTGAACCTACAATTGAAAATGCCTTCTGTTAGATTTGGAAATGTTGAAATATGCAGACCATAAGGTAAATTCAACCAGGAGTAAGTTCTTGAAGAAAAGACAGTGAAACAATTTTGAACACGGAAGGTTTACTTTAGGTTTTTAACTTATTTATTTTTTTAATGTGTGTTATTGTTAGTTGTTATGTGATTGTTCGTTGGACAATTATTTGTGAGTGAAGGTGTTGAAATTATCTAATAAATAAAGTTATTTAAAAAAAAAGTATTAATTTCTTAAATAAAATTTTTTACTGACACTGAACTTTTGAATGGTAGTGTATATACTACAAAAGGATAAAATAAGTAAATTATAATAAAATTATAATATAAATTAATTAATTTCATTAAAATTAAATATTAAATTGGTATTAAACATTAAAAAAATATTAACAATACAAAAATTCAAAAGCCTTATAAAATATTCTATTCAGTTTTTTGTACAATTTAACACTCATGAACCATTTATTACTCTCATGAACTTTAAGAGACATTTTAATCATTTAGGGTGTGATGTTCTCTTTTCATGCATCTGTCATCAGTCAGCAAGAGTTCTAATTACATCTCAACTTCATGGATAGTTTGCATCTTAATTATCAAATGTCTCTCAAGGTTTTTAAACAGTCTACTGCCACTAAGAGCAGTTCAGTGTTGAGTACTGCTTATCCTCATCCATGTGTTTGTTTGACAAGTGCAGTGCTTTAATCAAGTAGCAGGGTATCCTTGAATAGCCTGCATTATCCTTTTTCCTTACAGTCTTTTAATCATATTTCCCTGAAATATTGAATACTGAATTTTGTGAGAGGCAGTGAATGTCAACGACAGTATATAGAGGTCATAGTTCAGTTTCGTAGAAAGGTTAACGGTCACCCACTCCTCCCACACTGACTGCACTGTTCTCTGGCCATCATGCCAGGCCTCGACCCCATCACCACCGTCAGCCACATCTTAGGAATCTGCCGAGAAAGGAGACTAGAGGTCAAAGTTCAAGACCCCATGTGGGCGGAGTCACACTATCGCTCTCTTCTCTCTCTCTTTTATACATTTTTTTATACGTATTGCACGATTGCAGAGGCCTGAAGTTCAAAGCCACAGATTCCAGGGTCAGATAAAGCCATCGCATATAACACGTACGTAAATAGTAGCATGCTAAAACACACATGTGTGAACACACCACCTCCTCTGTCATTAAGGGCCATTTTCTAAGCTTCCTGATCCTTCATCAGCGCCTTCCGCTTCATTCCTGATTGGCAGAAACATGCTGACCTCGTCAGACATCTGATTGGACGACCTTAAGGTCTTGTGGTAGCGGTCTACACCCCCTGTCTGGATGTCTAGGGTGGATGTTTGTTCAGGTCTTTGATCGGCTAGAGCTGACAGGATGGGAAAAAATACAAAGGGACTGGTTAGCTGAAGTCTGAATAAACTGTAAGCATACACATTTTAGTCTACATCCTCTAACCATCTAAATGAATGGCACATTGAGGTGAAAACAAAGCCACTGGATGCCTTGAAACACTTATATCCGTTTGAGAGTTGTGAATGAGTAAAGCTTAGTTCCAGAAAGTATATTTTTCATTCATTTTGCGTATAGTATAGAAACGATAGTTTGTCTTAGTGTCAATACATGGCACAAAGTTATAATAGTACCCCAGCTATGACAAATAATATTGCAATTAACTAATATATATAAGTATAAGTATAGGCTATAGTATAAGTATATTTAATTTTTAAATAAGATTTATCTCGTAATCTCAACACAATCCTAACTGACAGCTTGCAATGAGACAGTTTTGTGTTTTGTGTTATCACTTATGTTATATTATCGCACTGCCCCCTGCTGGATAAGAGATGTTTTGACCTTCACAGAAAAGGTGACTAACTGATGTACCATATCGATATTAAGCATATAATAACAGATTGTTCAGTTTAAAATAAATTAGTTCGAACCACTTGATAATATTTGTAGGCTACAACCATGACATTCATGGTTCCAAGATATTGCCACCTAATTTATGTATTAATGACGTATTTATTCATTTAAATGTTACATTACATTCTATGTGAGCATTCTTCTAATAGACATCATACAAAAATATGTACTATGCACATCTACAACTAATTATAGCCAATTATCATTAAAGGGACAGTTCACCCAAAAATGAAAAATCTGTCATGTTTAATGGAGGGTCAAAGTGCTCTCGGATTTCATCAAAAATACCTTAAACTGTGTTCTGAAAATTAACGAAGGTCTTACGGGTTTGGAACGTCATGAGGGTGAGTAAATAATGACATAATTTTCATTTTTGGGCGAACTATCCCTTTAATGTGCTTTTTAAGTAGTCGGAGACATATTTGAAGCAAGGAATCTCAAAAATGCCCTATTTAAACAGCATTCATGGAATGTGCTTTTTTATATTTACATTTTTTATATTCATATTTACATGTATGTATATCTTTCAGCTATATGATGATGATGATTAACATAACTAACAATCTACACATCATTAGATGACTTTTCCCAAACAGCACTGATTACATAATTAATACGCCACCCCATACTGCCATTCATCTGCATGACAGTGTTGGCAATTAGTAAATATTCTTTGATGGAATAAAATACCAGACTACTGATAAAATACCAGTGTGACTCTCAACGCCTCATCCAGACATTTCCAGCATGTCAATTTCCTATTCATGCTCATGTGTCATGCATCTTTTACATGGAAAAACATTACTTCGACCTGAATCTGGTGGTAATTGACGTCTCTGTGATCTGCACAATGAACTGATTTGAACTATTGTGACATGGAATGCTTCTCTGGTTAATTTGGAGCAAGTCCAAAGGCTTTGTTCAGCATGTGAATGCATATTATTGACTGGTCATATAGGATGGAATAGAATGCAAATTTCCTAGAGATTATTTTACGTGCTCGTTGGTTAGCCTTTTCCTGCTCCTTCTTTCTTTATAAGACTACAATGAGGGGAAAAAATCAGGTTGTTAGCTGTCTAATAATTCCCTAGTAATGCACCAGACCAGCCACTACATTAAGGGTTTAATTATCAAATCATATAGTGATTTGGAAAAAAAGTCCACTTCAAAAAACAGTCTGCATCTTCTGGCACCTTTGATAAGGACTTCTGCTCCTCTTTCATTTGGACCTGTCATTCTGTTGCTATGAAACACTCAAGAAGGTCATTAGTGAATGAATGAAGGTGGGTGCTATCACTGCTGTGTGTTAATATATAAAGTATGCAATGCTGTGAGTGCATTATAAGGAATGTCTTTGTGAATATGTTTCTTTTCACATGGCCAAATGTATAAAACCCTGCATTGTGCTTGGACTTCAGTGAACGATTGTAAGATGTCCTACTTCACTCTTCTCTTTTTAGCCCTCGGCACCTTGAGCAGCTTCATGCTGAGGGAGGTTACGGCTCTCAGATCGCCACTTCCTGATGACAGTGATCCTGATAGATTTACATGGGGACAGTTTCCTGAGGTAAGTGCTTTATACTCTTTCTTTTTCTTTACTTCCTTTACTATTTTGGGCTGGAATATACAGTATGCGCAGAATTGTAGATCTACAGTAAATCCACTGTCATAGTTTGCCCAAAACATAAAATGTAATTTTAAAAAATTATAGAATTTATATCATTTTTAATACTTTTTTGTAAAATGAAAATGATGATGATTGTTGTTGATGTTTTTATATTTGATCTGTCTTCATAACTAATAATATTGAATTAACATGATTACATTAGGTTGCATCATGTCATTATAAAATAATATAATTTAATATTTAATTTTATTTATTAAAATGATGATGATGATGATGATGACGATAATTATAATTATTGTTGTTTTCTTTCTCTTTGATTTAAGTCTTCCTATAAAATATTATTAAATAATCTTTTTTACATTATGACCATGTCATTAAAAAGTTTTATAATGTATCATTTTTATTTTGATTAAAATATTTTTTATTTTGATTACAATTATTATTATTATTACTATTATTAAATAAAATAAGGTTGCACCATGTTATTTAAAAATAATACTATAGTTAGTTACACATTTTATATTAATTTTACATTTATATTTTGATCATAATTTGATCATTATTATTGTTATTGTTGTCTTTTATCTACATCTTCATACTGTGTCTAATATTACTGAATAAACATGATTACATTAGGTTACACCAAATTAAAAGAAAAAAACATTTTAAGGTAACAAATAAGCAAAGTTATAAGAAATGTGAAGAATTGTAGGACTAGCTACTGTTAGTATCCTCTATACTTCTGCTTTGAATTTTCAAGTGGAAATGAGCAAATAAAAACATAACAATAAAAAAAACAAGTGACATCAGTGACTAGCGTATCAATACAGTCCACTGATTACTAAATCTGCTGATTTTCACCATTTCTTCTTCTATTGCTACATTTTTACTGTCAAAGAATGCTCAAGAGATTCCCCGGAGTCTGGAGATAGAAGACTTCACTCTTAATGTAGCTCCAACCAGCGGCCGTGTGAGCTCTCCCACCATCCTACGACTTCACCCCGTAATAACAAAACCATCACACATGCATGCCAACCTCCCACTTCGCTTTGGACGGGCTACGGAGATGACCCCAAGGGAACGTGCTTCTAAGTTCAATATCAACCTCCCTCAGCGCTTCGGCCGGTCCTGCACTATGTGTGCGCGCTCAGGGACTGGATCCTCAGCCACCCTCCCGCAAAGGTTTGGGAGAAGGAACACATTCGCTTTAGACCCTTTCCGTGCATTGAGTCTCTACACACGCACACCTGAATCACCATTTCCGAAAAAAAGGTAAACTTTAATAAGTCTGGTATCAACTGAAACTGATTTATATACAAACTTATTTCTTAATTTGATGGAATTTCTAACAGATTGCTTTATTTGATTTCTCTCACAGGACTCAAGTCCACGACTACATGTTTGAAACGGTAGAAGACTCTGTAGAAGAAACTGTAAAGAGCACAGACTACACAGCTTTAGACTAATGAAGCCCACAAAAACAACAGCTGCTTATGAGAGATGTTTTGTTCACCAGTTTTATGAATTTCCTATTCTCTTTGTGCATTTGCATCTGCACTTGCCTGTTTGAGTAAATTATGAAAAACACTATACAGGAGACAGTGTGTTCTTATTATTGATAAATGTTTCAAAAGTTTTTGGTTCCTCAAAGAACCTTTCACTCATCAGTTCATAAAACAACTTTTTTTTTTTTCTTGGGTGAAAACCATTTTAACAATCTAAAGAAACTTTTCCACTATGAGGAACCTTTTAGACTACGGAAAGTTTCCACTGATGTTAAAAGTTCTTCACTGAACCACTGATGCTAATAAAGAAATTGCTGGAACAATCCAACACCCGTATCAATGTTGGCATCAGCGTTCCTTTCGTTCCTGCATAAAAAGAGCCACTCAGCTTTCCCCTGCAAATGCACTCTGCAGTACAATGCTTAATGAGGTTGATGTGTTATAAATACACTCTTTAATTAACTAGAATGTTTCACATTGATTCTCTACAAGATGGCCTGCTACAGGTTGCTGAGGAACAGTGCAACATGCCATTTGCCCAATGATTTGCATGCCAAACACACCGCTAACCAAGAACAATTATATAAAACACCTACCTCATATAGATCATATGGTGCACAAGATGCAGAAGATATATGATCCCTCTCTGCTTAGCTTTAAGGTCTTATTTAAGTTTTCAACCAAGAGGCAACCCAACCTTCCCCCTGGACAGCGCTTTCAACCTGCAGGGAACAAATTACATGTAAGAGAACTCGTGTTTGCAAATATCAAAACCATTCCTTGCTCTCAGTTTTCCGACCTCCAGTATTTATCCTGTGATATAGAAATCCATCACTAGTTTTACAAAGCCTCATGAAATGAAGCTTCACATAACATCCATGCAGCAGTTCTCTTGCTAGCAATCTGAATGAAATGGGCCTACAAAAGCATCTAACTGCATCAGCAATGTGCAAAACAGGTACAAATGTCTAAACTAGATAGCACAATATCAATTGTTTAGTCTTTTCTTCATAACAAACAGATTACAAACAAACACTGCTTTGGGTGTAGGAAGCAATGGTTAACATGCTCTGAAAAATGGTGTTGCATTTACTTTGAAAAAAAATTTGCTGAGAAATTGAAATGAATTGAAGTAAATTTCACAAATAAATACAAAGAAACGGCAAGTAACACGTTGAATTAAGCATGAAACTTCTCCTCCCACATCAAAAAGAGCAATAACAGTCGGGCAAAATATACAAGACAAGAGAAAAAGAACACTTACCAGCAAATGAGCAGTTTACAACCTGTTACAAATAACAAAACAGATAAACCACATTTTGTTACTAATAGACGAGCACCCAAATTCTAAGACTGAAAAAAGTATTGTCATCTAAAACATACTACAATAATCTTTTAGTCTTATTTATAACTTCAAGAAATCATTTTTTTCATATGTTCAGTTACTATATCCAATCTATGTTCCAAAAATACATCTAAAAGTATAATCAAATGTAGGATATACACATCCACCTTAGTCAGACTGATTTTGAGGATGTATTTTTTGGGGGAAAAAAGGTTTCAATGGAACAGAAACTGAATACTGGATTGGTGAAAGGTGTTGACAGTTAGCCATGGCATTAAAATGAGTGAAATGTTTCTCATTTGACAAATGATAGTAGCATACTTGAGTATTCATATAGCGCAGTAAAGGTGGGTGCACGTGCTCTATAGAATACATTGAGATTAATATACAACTAATTTTGTTACGGTAAGATAACTTTTAAATGTCAATATATATTTTGCGTTTACATAATGACTTTAATCCACTGTGTTTTATTCAACTGATGTTCATATGGATCCTGCGTTCATTTTAAAAATAAGTTATTACATTTCCTGTCTTACATTTGTGTCCTTGCAAAATTAATCAGCTGTGGCAATACTATGGTACACTGATAGTGTCAGATGGTACCATGGTATTTAAAGTATAGGTTTATTTTTAAAAGTCAATTTTTAGTAGGCACAGATCCTTTCTTTTTTTTTCCAGATCCATCTGTTGTGAGCATTAAAATGAGAGAAGACAGAGAAAAAGGAAAGCAGATCTTTGTTCAGAAATGCTCTCAGTGTCACACTGTTGAAGTTGGAGGAAAACACAAAGTTGGTCCAAACCTAAATGGACTCTTTGGTCGCTTGACTGGTCAAGCACAGAGGTACCTTTACACACAGGACAACGTAGAGAAGGGTGAGTGGTCACTGGTCACAGGTCCTGACAAGCAGGCATAATTGCATATAGAGAAAATACTTTCATTGAGTAAAAGTATGTGAACGTGCAAACAGGGTAATGCTTTTAGTTTAAACTTATTTGAGACAACATATTGTATCCTGTCTGTGCAACATTTTAATTCAGTTCACACTAATAAATTAAGAAATAAATTAAGAACACATATTTCAGCATTGCTTTGGTTGATTTAGGTGTTGTTTGGAAGGACGACACACTTATGGAGAATCCTATTTAGAGAATCCTAAGAGGTACATTCCAGGGACCATGATGATCTTTGCTGGGATCCGGAAGAATGAGGAAAGGGTTAATCTAATAGCATATTTGAAGGAATCCACCTCATCCACTTAAAAGGTTTTCTCACAGTTTACTTACATATTATTAATATTTTATTAAGAATAATAATTAATGTCAATCAACAAATATAAACTGATACATTAGCATTAGATAATTAGCATTATAATATATATAAATATATAAAATGAAAGACTACTGCACCTAACAATTCTCCAGTCAACCAGCAGAGTTCACTGTTTCCTTGGTTGTAGTTCACTGGTTATTGTAACACCTGCTCAGTGTTTCGTAAACTAATTACATATTCAGATTATGTAAATGCATGATATATGACAACTATCATTCTCAGATTTTGTGACTTTTCATTGAATGCTCTGCATATTCATAAAACTTTAAGTTTAAAACCTTAAATGTGTTCATTTGATGTTTTATGTGATTGAGCCATCTAATAACATGCCACAAATTTGGCTATTTAAAGTATCCTTCTGTCACTATGTAGCTAATGTATCGTATGTAACGTTAATTAGCATTCCGTTATATTTTAGGGCTTTTTTAGACTCAAAGAACTGATGCCTAATCCAGTAGAATGAGAAGGGTGAATGGAGATGTTTAACATAGTAATCTGTTTAACATGTAGTAGTCATTTACACTTGTTGTATACATCTGTTGGGAATATAGAACACTTGTGCATATATTTTACCAAGTGTTTTCCTTTGTGTTCATGTGTCAACCAATAAATAAAACAGAGGATAAATGAATACATGTATTTATAGGGATCTTTCCATTGATCTTTTTAATCTTTTTTTAATTCTCTTGGGATGATCTCTCTAAACAAAGCAGTGTTTCTGACAGAGAATTTAATGATTTGTCTTGTCAAGTTTTCTTCAGTTTCCAAATAAATTGTCTAGACTTTTACAGTGGCATAATGATCAATATCAGTAGTAAAGACAAACAGACAAGGAAAAGAAGGCAAATAATAAATGAAACACAAAAGCATCTGATGTGTCATATTTTCCGTATACTGTACTTGTTGCCCACTGTCATGGGAAAGCACTAGTTTCAGTGCTCATTTCCCAGAGCTGACAACATGACGTCCATCACACTTCAGTGTTTCAAGTGCTGCACTCATGTGTGAATATGTCTCTCTTTTAAAACATATCTGAGTCAGGTTCAGTGGTTTGGTACATTCCACTGAAGGGAGGATTCCCTTAGTAGATGGGTGTTGGCAATGAACTAAAACCTTTGTCGTTAAGGCAACCCTGGGATGACATGCAAAATAGCAGATTTGTCTAGCATAAATTAATCATAACATCATGGATTCCATATTCCTTACGTTAGAATTTATGCTGACCAAACAATATATTTACGTTGCCAACCCAATACTTTTCTTATTCTCCGGGTTAGTGGATGGTTCAATTTATTTGACTAGCCTATAACAGACAGACAGACATAGATAGATAGATAGATAGATAGATAGATAGATAGATAGATAGATAGATAGATGAACTGCTTACCAAGGCGTACCTGAATTACATAACAGTCTGTTGTATTTTAAAATGCCGTCTCTCGGTAGGCTGCATGTCACGCTTCGTTGGATTTTAATTGGCTCCCTAAACGTCAATCACCATTTGCCCCGCCCACCTCATGCTCACCTCACCGCGGAACTCAAAGCACAGTTCGAGGTTCAAACCTGAGCTTTAAGCCGTAAACTTAAAACCTGCGGTCGCCTCCACCTTCGGCTTCACTCTCGGATTACATCGGTGCGTCACGGACATTTCGTTCGCGATAACCTTCCCAGAAGCGAAATTACCTAAAATCTGACTTCGGCAGGTAGAAGAAGTGCGATGGCGAACCCGGTGACAGACACTTGGTCCAAAATATAAATGTGCTGATAAAGCGTTTTTATAAGTGGACCGTCAGTGACACGAAGACAGAACCGCCGCGCCACGCTGTCACTCTGAACCTGGCAACCGCGGTAGGCACTGAGTTTGTGTTCATTTTACGCACGGAGACATTTAAATCTATCTTTGAACTATCAAACAAGTCCTAGCTTGTTGTAAGGGAAGTATTGTAACTGTGATTCATAATCACTTTTACCATGGGAAACAGTCCATGGATGAACATTCGAACATAAATATGATTATAAAAGTGCGTTTTGTTAATAATTCAGCCCTGATGATCACCAGTCAACGCTTGTTGTTTGTTTTGAGTTTAGTGTTTGTCGTCTAAGAAACCCTTGAAAATTCAGTTTCCTGTCCTCATCATGGATAGACTGACTCATCGATGGGCCTAATTTTACACCGTTTTTCTTTTACTTAGTCTGTTTCTCGCTCGGTTTGACCTCAGGCAGCTTTGCAGTTCGTGTTGAGATGTTGGAGGTTTTTCTATGATCTCATTTACGATGTGATTGATCTGTTTGGTCAAAGTCATCTGCTCATCGCGTTGCTGTGGCAACGAAAAGGGACCCGCATCGCGTACTAGAATTTAGGTGGCGTCGGGAATGCAAATATTGTGTGTAGTATAATCCTTATTATTATTCTTATTATATGTAGCTTTTTTTGTTATTCATTTAATTGAGTACAACGTCAAATGTTGTTCCACATAGTTATTATCAAGCTGGCTTTGGTGTAGTGTGACTTTAATGAAGCCAAGTTAGAATTATTAAAATGTTTTTACTGACTCAAAGCAACAGTACGCCTAAAAATGAAACTTCTGTCATCATTTACCATATTGGTATGGTTTCCTTTCTTCTGTGGACTGTAAAGGAGATGTTAGGTACAGCCTCAGTCACAATTTGCTTTCATTGCATCTTTTTTTTTCCATACAATGAAAGTGAAAGGCAACTGAGGTTGTCATTCTGCTTATTTTGTGTTCCACTTTAAGGTTGCAAAATGCAAATATTGTGTTGTATAATACTAGTTTGACCCCTCATGTTATGTAGTTTTTAGTACCATTGATTTGGTTAATTATATATTTTTAGACAATGAAGAACATTGTCAAACATTGTTCCCCATCACATTGTCATCACGATCACTTTGGTTTAGTGGGACTTTCAGAGTGCTAAACTGAAAGCTTTACATGTTTTGAATTGAGTTATGTGGCTTATGAGTTGTTTCTACGGTGGCCCAGTAGTGCACAACACAACAAAATCAACACAACACAACGGAATCTTCACAACACAACTGAAACAAGCCACAATACAATGGAAACAAGTCACAATACAACAGAAACAAGCCACAACACAACGTAATTAGCACAACACAACGTAAACAAGCCGCAACACAACAAAATTAACTAGGGCTGCCACTAAAGACTATTTTTATTTCGATTAATCTATCGACTAGTTTATCGATTAATCGATTAATCTAAACGATTAATTTCCCACAAAAAATCAGCGATTTTACTTAAGAATATTTTATTAAACCAAATGAAATCCAAATTTCTATGAAATCCTTTTTTAAAGCAAAAGTAAAGTGCAACATAGAGTGCAAGAAGCAAGTGTCCATCTCATAGTCCAAATCACTGAAATCAAAGTTCAGTATTGTAGTGTAAGAATGACAGCATATCCATGTGTTCTAGTCTAATAATAAAATTATAATCAAAAAACACTTTTTAAAGGAGTATTTACCAGAAATATTATTTACCAGACTTTATTTAGGTGAAAAATGTAAATGTGCAGCATTTCTGAAAAAGAAAAAAAAATACTTTTTTATTATAAAATCAATTAATTGTAGATGCTTTTGATTATTAAAATTTAATGGAACCATTAAAATGGAATCCAGAAAATAATGGAAAACTGTAAAACTCAATTAATTAGATAGGCTTTTTGATTAAAAAAAATTAAATGTAACCATTAAAAGAGAGTATAGAAAAATGAAAATGGAAAAAACTGAATTTGGAAAGAAAATGGATTTCATAGGGCCCTATAATTATAATAATTTTTTTGTGGTACTAAAAATAGATGTAAGTGAACAATAACTTTTAAAATGACTTAAAATACATAGCAATGATGCAATAATAATTAGTTCAAATAAAGTATCAAAAGCAAGAAATCATATGGTATTATTGAACTAAACTGTTAAAATACATAATGTATTATAAACAACAGAGCTAATGTAGATTACGCATTACAACAAAGGTCTGCAGGGGGCGCCGACCATAGATATACTAGATGCCTCATTAGCGACTGTTTCTATGGGCCGCTATAGGTAAGCCGTCCGCCATATTGCAGCGGTGAACTTGACGTCATTCATTATAGTAATCACTGAATATTTGAAAGATGCCACAATCATGCACAGAACGGCTCAACGGCTCTCTGCGAACCTACAGTATGGTGAACGACGTCAAAAATACCGTTCCAAGATGGCGGCCACATCTATGTGCCTGGAGCGGTCGAATAGGGCGTCTATATATGTCTATGGCGCCGACGGCCTGATGATTATTTTTACACATTACTGCATGATCTAATCCTTGTTTAATATTGACCATGCACCATTTAATTCAAATTTCCACGTAATCTTTAATATTTGGCCATTTCTTTAGGACAGAAATGCTATAGCCACTGTAATTAAATGAATATGTGGACATCAAAACGTGTGAACTCAGAGTGAGGGTTTGAGCTTTTATTTTGAAATCGTGATGTATTCTCCTGTGTTTGCATAGGTTTATAAATGATTTACCTTGCAAATCTGATGAAATGGCGCACGTTGCGTTCCCAGATGAACGTTATAATAAACACAAACTCACAACAACAAGCAGAGATGAGTTTGAGACGCTCCACACATATTAAAGGGGTCATATGATGCGATTTCAAGTTTTCCTTTCTCTTTGGAGTGTTACAAGCTGTTCATGCATAGATAAGATCCCTGAAGTTGCAAAGACTAAAGTCTCAAAACCAAAGAGATATTCTTTATAAAAGTTAAGACTCTGCCACGCCCCCCTTAAAATAACGGCTCATTCAAACACACCCCCACGTCTATGTCACGATGTGGGGAGATTTTCATAACACCGCCCAAATGTTTACACAAAGAAAGAGGGCGTGACTTTTATTCTCGCTGTAATATTGTTGCTGCCACCGGCACCATGTCCTGGAGATGCTGTGAAAGCGAAACTACTTTCTTTGGGCTTCCAAAAGAGGATACAACTAGAAATCAGTGGTTAAGTTGTATTTACAATGCTGTTCCAGAGCAG
>JAFVLL020017971.1:0-70853 GCA_021397915.2 Tor tambroides | reverse complement strand
GTTAATCAGAAAAAATTAATCGCATGCGTTAACGCGCTAATTTTGACACCACTAATATATATATATATATATATATATATATATATATATATATAATTGTGTGTTTTAGATGATGTGTGAATAAAACACATCTGTAAATATTGCTTATACACAATATTTTTATTGTGTGTAATTTCCAGTCAAGTTGTGATTTGGTCAGTTAACTAACTAATTAACTAACTAAATATATAAATAAATAAATCTTTTTAATAATAGAATTTTCCTACGAAGAATATCTAAAAAATGCTGGGTTAAATACAACCCAGCACTGGGTAAAATATGGTCAAAAATACCCAATCGCTGGGTTTGTCCATAAAAAGGTGATGGACTGGCCATTTTTTAGAGTGTACTGATAATAAACAAATGAAGCTTCATTAGTTGTTCATTTTATGACTTTTTTTCAGGATGCTTTGATTAATAGAAAGCTCAAAAGAACAGCATTTATTTAAAATGGAAATCTTTTGTAAAATTAGACATCGCTTTGTTTTGATCAGTTTAATGCGTCCTTGCTGAATAAAAGTAGTCTCAATCAATCAAACAATCAATGTCCTACAGAAATATCTACTTAAGGAGTTGTTGTTTTTTTCTCTTTCAGAAAGTCCGAGGTGCGCGTATGAAGAGCCGACGCGAAGCACCTGAGAGGAGCCGTGTTAAAGCTGCTTTGAGCTGCTGATGAGGTGCGGTGAGCTGCCGTCTGGCTGGAGCAGATGGCGAGCCGTGAAATTTTATGAAACGGTTACGCTGGCAACAGTGATCGCTGAAGTAGCATCTGAAGGGAAGATGGCACATTAGCGGCACTCGCAGGTGCTACAGTCTGCCAGTAATAACAGCTCAGAAAAAAAAAATCAATTACAAGCAAACGATGAACACCATCCCAGCTGAAACAGAGCTGAAATGAATCAGTGTTTATGACCAACTTGTCCCTGGAAGGCCTTTAAATTTCTCCGAACACACATGAATGCTAATACTGCACTAATTAGCTGCCACTTAGTACTGCAGACCAAAACGACTGCACTGCTGATACAAACTGTGCAGTTTTAGTGCTTTTGAAAGCAGTCTCTTCTGCTCACCAAGGCTGCATTTATTTGATTAAAAATCAAGTAAAAAAGTAATAATGTGAAATATTATTACAATTTAAAATAACTGTTTTCTAAAATGTATAGCTGTGATCAAAGCTGAATTTTCAGCATCATTACTCCAGTCTTCAGTGTCACATGATCACTCAGAAATCACTCTAATATACTGATTTGCAGCTCAAGAAACATTTTTTACATTTTCATTTATCTTTTGTAACATTATAAATGTATTTACCGTCTTTTGATTAATTTAATGTATCCTAGCTGAATAAAAGTATTAATTTCTTTACAAATATATATGTATATATAAAATAAATACTGACCCCAAACTTGTTAAAAAAAAAAAAAAGTTAAGTTTAGTAAATCAAGGCAGGGTTATTGTAGTTAGCCTAACTAAAACTAAAAATAAAACCATAAAAAAAAAACATAACTTATAAACTAATTTAATAAATGTTAAATAAAATAAACATAAAATAAAGTAAAATAAAATGAAATGAGATTAAATAGTATAAAATTATTTCAGCTAGTTGCCAAGGCAACATTTCTCATTTTTATTTAGTTTTAACTGTAACACTTTACAATACATTGTTATACAATACGTTACATTTGTTAACATTAATTAATGCATTTACTCACATTATTTAACAATGCACAATATATTTTTAGAGCATTTTTAAACCTTAAAATCAAGGTAATAAAAATGTTCATGTTAGCTCACAGTGCATTAACAAATGTTAATATGAAACCTAACATGTAACTTGATGTATTAAAATAACTAAAACTGAAATAAAAATTAATAAAAACTATGTAGACATATATTAAATACACAAAAAAATCTAAATCTGACAAAACAGCAAAGTTATTAAAACATTAACTAAAATTAAAATTAAAAAGAAAAGAAAAAAAACTATAATTGTATCTCAATGATACAAAAATAACACTGATTTAAGCGATGAGGCTAAAATTCTTAATTCTAATTTATGTGAGTTTGTGAATTTGCTAGAATAAGTCATATGAACTATTTTTATGTGTTCTTTTTGGACAGAATTGATCATTTTCTGCTCCACAGCTTTGAAACAACAAGCTGTGAACTAATCCTTTAATTGACCGTTCGCAAAGAGCTTGATTGACAGGCGATCTGACCAATCAGAACGCAGAGATTATGTGCCGCCGCTGCTATCCGCCATCTTGCCCGACAGCTACGACAGGTCTCCATAGAAATACATGTTAAACGGGGTAAAAAAGATCGACTGAATTGAAACTTTTTCAATATAACTAAATATAAATATGTGCGGAGGGTTAAGATGTGCTTTTGTTGGTTGCCACGGTAACGGTAATAAGCTAAGGTATTCCTTTAAATACTTGTTTTGCGTACCAGAAAACCTGTCATGTCCGGCGCTGTATGCATGGCTTGCAGCGCTTAAGTTAAATACTGAGTGTTAAATAATAAAATAATATGTTAAAACGTGTGCTCTTATCATTCTGTGGACAAAATCCCGTGAACTTCGTCCCGATCGGGAGCTGTATATGCACATGTGCGCTCATCTGTTTTCAATGCAGCTAACCTGGCGTCGCTTTATGTCATCTTCTCACTCATTAAACTATGACAGGTCCTTTACTGCAAAAAGACCGTCACTGCGGCACTCTAAAGTGATGAAACTATGGCGCTATGTGCTTTTTAAAACCATTTTCATAGGTTTCACGTTATATTGTCGGCTCGGAAAATATGTAAATACGCATGCCCAGTAGACGCAGCTGTATCCTTCTAACGTTAGCCTTAACCACAAATCAGACAGGAGAGCAGATTAACTTCGGTGGACTTAAACTTGAAAAATGGTCTGTTCCGCGGTTGAAATAAAACACTTTCTGATGTTTATTCATGTTTATTTTGTGCTTTAAGTAAATATGAAAAGACGATCTGTTCACGTGTTTGAACTGAGGCAATACAGCGATCTGTCACGACACATTGAAGAGCCACAAAACGGTATTTATTGTTTTAATTTCTTTAAAAATGACACAGTTTAAAAGCTGAGGGTCCTGAGACCTTGTTTCACATCAGAAGTAACCTGCTCTGTCTTCTCTGTCAGTGTTTTGTCAGTTTCCTCTTTGCTCCGCGATGTATTTTTCACTGCGTGAGAACGTGTGTAGTGTGAGAGCGGCATTGTTTGTCGGTCATGGCAACAGTAACTAAGGGTGGGCGGGTTTTGCGAACGGTCAATTAGGATTGGCCTCTGTGGTCAACTCTCTTCACCAGAATGACCATGTGGTTTGATTGATTGATTGATTTGTTTATTTGTTTATTTTTTGTAAACAGCATTTCTATTAACCTGTTAGCACCAAACCAGCTGTAAATCCATCCTGGTTTAAGCTGCACTCTTAAAAATAAAGCTTCTTTATTGGTATCGATGGTTCCATGAAGAAACTTTAACTCCCATGGAATATTTCCATTCCACAAAAGATTCTTTATACTGAAAAAGATTTCACTTCTTTAGATTTTTAAAATGTTTTTCACATTAAGAAAAAAAAAACAGTTTTGGTTGTTTGAAAACGAAAGGTTCTTTGAGGAACCAAAAATAGTTCTTCTATGGCAAAAACTGCCTTTTTGGATCCTGAATTCTTAAGAGTGTGTTCTTATGACAAGGATAGTATCCATAAGAATAAGCTATTCCTGAAACTGAAACTAAATCTCATATTTTGTCCGTATATCTCATATTAATCTTTTCACCAGCCTCGCAAAGTCATTATTTTGGCAATCATCTTCATCTTCCTCTTCAGGATATTGAAGCTAAAGAATGGCCTTGAGTGCCGTCTTACCGGCAGATGCTGATCGTATCATTTCTGGGGCCGTTTTTCTCTTGGAGGACCAGGAGCCACTGGCCATCTTTATCCTTGATGAGTTTCACAGGGCGGTTCTGCTCAGCGGTGACTGATTGGATCTTCTTCCATGGGATCCGCTGGTCATTCATTGCTGGTCTTCATCCCCAGAGGAAACCAGCAGAAAGATCCAGTACAAATGAAGAGTCAAGTGGAGGTCAGTGTAAAGCGCTAATCAAATGCCTTTTGCCACTGTGTGTAGATGTGACTAAAGTCTAGGTTACTATCAGTAACTATAACTAAAATTAAAAATGAAATAAAACAAACATTAACTGAAATAAAATAAAATATAAAAATCTTAAACTTTTTTTTTTATTTCAGCTAATTACTAAGGCATCGTTTCTCATTTAGTTTAACTTCAAATATTAATCAACGTTAACTGAATTAAAATAAAATATAAAAAGAAATGATCAGGTGTGCCCAAAATCAGGGTTTTTATCATTAAATAAAATGAAAACTAAAACTAAAACCATAAAAAAAATATTATCGTTACTTGAAATAAAATAAACGTAAACTGAATGAAATATAAAAATCTTGCATCATTCTCCAATGCATCATTTCTAAAAAAAAAAAAAAAATCATAAAACCTTGAAATAAAATAAATGTTAACTGAAATTAAATAAAATATAACAAGAAATGATAAAACATTCATAAAATCAGGGTTGTTATAATTAAAAAAGCACTTTCGTTACTTGAAATAAAATAAACATTAACTTAAACTTATTTTATTTCAGCTAGTTCCCGGCATCATTTCTCATCTTAAGTTTAACTTGAAATATTAAAACAACTAAAACTAAAATTGAAATAACAATTTCAGAATAACTTGAACTAAAATATACATTAACTGAAATAAAGAAATGATCAGACATGATTAAAATCAGGGTTATTAATATTATTAAAACAATTAAAATTTAAAATGAAACCATAAAAATGTCATTACTTGAAATAAAGTAAATGTTAACTGAAATAAAATAAAATAAAATATAAAAATCTTAAATTTTCAGCTAGTTACCAAGGCAATATTTCTCATTTTAAGATTAACTTGAAACAAAATAACTACAACTAAAACAGAAATAAAAATTAATAAGGATTATATAGACATAAACATTAACTAAAAAGGTCCAAAACAAACACTATTCAAATGCCCTTTGCTATTGTGTGTATGTGACTAAGATCAGGATAATTATTGCTAAAAAATTAAAACGAACAGAAAAAAACCCTAAAAAAATGTTAACTGAAATAAAATATGAAAATTAAATTAAAATTGCTAAAACTTTGACAAATCAAAGTGAAAAAATATAAAAATAAAGACTAATTCAAAATATTAAAAATAGGACTTTAGGTCTTTTATGAAGCTGATCAAATTAATATATATATATATATATATATATATATATATATATATGTATGCATGTAGTGAAATAACACAGATTGAGTTGACAGGGGATAAAAAGAAAAGCCCACAGCTCGAGTCGTCCCACACCCCGAGCAAATCCCCAGCGCTCTCCTGGAACGCTCCTGATTAACATAATCAGACGGCATTAATTATTCAGGAGGTGTGGTGAGCCGCTCCAGGGGTCAGGCTTTTGCTCCGTCTAATAACCCGTGTTTAATATTAACGAGGCAGACAGGCGGTGTGATTTGCATAGCCTTTATGATGCCTGCTGGCTGCAGAGCTGCTTTCCCTTACAATTCAGGCTTATTTTCCACTCTCCATTTTTATCGTCTGCCAGTGTCTTAGAAATGTAACAGGACACGTTTTCTTTGGATTTGAGGAATATAAGTTTCAGCAGCAGTAATATTAATAGTGATGCTCGCCTTAGCAGACGTGACTGTGATGTTAGTGAACATCATCATATATACTTTGCATGCTTCTAATGGCTACGAAACCCTTTGGTGTCTTTAACCTCAGACACCTTCACCTTCATTTCCTTAATGTACGATGCTGATTCTTATAGCTCAGGGATAAAGTAAAAAACGCCTGGTTTTTGTTTACTTTTAATGGTGTCACAAGCAGCATGGTGAGCACTAATGAGCAGCTACTCCCAGAGTCTGTGTCCTCAGGCTGGAGTGTGTGTGTGTGTGTGGCATCTCTATTCCACAGAGACTATCAGTAGCCACAGGGTTGGTTAGATAATCTGCTAGTTTTTTGACTGTACACAAGGTGATCAGATTACTAATGACATGTTTAGCAGTGTTGGTGAGTAACTAAAAGTAGTGCCGATACACTGTAAACAGTATTAATATTTTACAAATATTAATATTAAAAACCTTAAAACAAGATATATGCAAACAAGATATATATATATTTTTGTTTACCTCATAAAATGTTGTTCTATTTTTTTATTTTTCTGTTTGTCCTTTGTCCAGTTAGTTATATGTTTTATAGTTTATCTGTTTACTTTTTAAATATTAATAACCTTGATTTAATTTTATTTTTCAGTTAACATTTATTTTTGTTTCAAGATCTTATTAATATTTATTTCAGTTTTAGTTTTAGTTATTTTAATATTTCAAGTTAAATTTCTCAGGTTCTTCTAGTATTGTCGTTATTGTTATCTTATGCCATTATCATAAAAACAACATTTGAAACTAAAATTAATTTGTGACCATTTTTATTTGATTTCAGTTCGTTTTTGAAAATGTATTGTTTTTTAATTATATTTTTATTATGTTCTAATATTACACTATTTTAAAAAAGTAGTGCACCATTAACCCTAAAACACAATGCAATGAAGTGCAAAATTCAAAATACATGTAAAATATGGAAAATTCCTCCATGTTAATACATTGTACCCTATTTTTACATTTTTTTTTCTTTTTACTTCAGTCAGCAAATATGTTTTCATTTAGTTTCCATTTGTTAGCTTACAGTGGCCAACTACTTTTCCAAAGAGCAGCTTAGTTTAATGTTAGATAGTTCATAACTCATTTTAATTCCTTAATTCCTTATTTTTTCTGCGTCAGCTGCGAAATTCAATTTTAATTTAAGATTCAAATTTAATTTTTTACTTTTGATTGTATAGTTAAAAGTGTCTCAATAGGACAGGTGGCTGGAAAAACAAAGTAAACAGAGTCAGTTTTGTTATTATGTTGACTTTGCAAGTTGTGGTTTTGCAGTATCTTCCCCAACACTGCTATGTAGTAAATGTAGCTCAAATGTAGTCCTCTACTGGCAAAAGGTTATTTTTCTGCTTGTCAAAACTGATGCACATAATTTTGCGAAGGCAACAACTTGAGCTCAATTCACGTCACAGACAAACAAATCTTTCACCCTAAATAGGCTGTTGAATTGCAATTAAGCTGCACAAAGGATCATATATGCGGTGGACGTTTCATCAATAGGCAATTCCAGCCTTCTCTGCTGTTTTGATCTCGATAAGCTGCGAGCGCTCGGGAATTTTTCATAGAAACTTCTCATTAATGCAGCATTTCTGCCTGACCTCTCGTCTTCAGCCCTCAGCCCTTTAACTGACAGCGGAGGGTAAATAAATAATTAAAGGGCATTTTGCCGCTGTCAGTGAGATTGCATATTGCACCGTTGACATTTTGAAAACAAATCTCGGATTCATGAGCTATCACTGTGAGGGATCGGCAGAGGCTATTAGTTCGACTGACAGAAATAGACGTGAGATCGTGAAATATCGTCCTGTAATCTCACTGATTTATGAGCGTGTGTTGCCGCTTCATCGAGAACCACCACAGATTTATTGCCACTCAGGTGGAATTATTAATGAAGCTCCGTTTGCCAAAGCTGACGATGCCATCTGTATGTGTGTGTGTGTGTGTGGAGGTTTACAGATGCTAACTAATTAAACTGAACTTAACACAAGCTTTTCAAATACTTTCGTCTTTGTTTAATCGCTTTGCACTTCATTTGTATCCTTTTTAGGTTTTGCGAGCATCACTAGGCCTATTGCTATTGTTCTTATTGTTTTGTAACATTTTATCACAGGGATTTGAACAAACCCCTAATATTAAGTATTAAACTTTGCAGCATAACTTCTATCTCTGAATTAAGTCACGTGGCTAGTTAATGAAACATGTAGGCTGCTATTTTTACTTTCCCTAAGTGCTTCTGTCTGGCTGATGATGAAAACAGACTTTCTGGCTATAGCTAACAACCTAAGAACAAAGAAGAATTACAGAAAGCGCCATTCAGATATTATTCAGTAAATGTAAAAATCTAGTTTAGTTTATAATCTGAATCTGTTGCTTTTGTTTATTCACAGCACCTGTGCATCGACCAGGCCTGCGTCCCAATTTACATACCTCTACAGTGCACTATATGCTTTTTGGTGCACAAAAAAAATAAAAATAAACCTTTTTGATGTTTTCGAAAGGCTGTTTTGCTCACCAAGGCTGCGTTTATTTGATCAAAAATACTATAAAAACAGTCATATTTTTTAAAAATATTATTACAGTTTAAAATGATATTTTTTAATATAACAGTGTAAAAATGAACAACATTTGATAGGTAATGTTTAATAAAATAGATATGAAAAATTATTGCTGTATTAATTCTGGTTTATTTGTCACTGGAAATGCCAAGGGTTTAGCTGTTAACATGGTTGGTTAGATGACCATCTTGCTGCAAATAAACATCTGTCTCCATTTACGTCAATCAAAGCAAACCAATTGATATTCCTTTAGATGTTTTACCTGATTCTTATTAGATTAGGACAAGAAAAAAGATCACGTTTTAAGGCAAGACATGACAGTTGAACAGGTGAATAAAATTTTAAATAAAACATCACAATTCTTCCCCAGCTGATAAATCACAGAATATTAAGAAAATTGTTTTGCATTACAAGTTTTCTGAACTGGTATGTTTAAATATGTAAATGAGGCATTATCTAATTGAAAATTCACTAATATGCATACATTTCCAGAACAGAAATCTGAACATTGGATTTTGTTTCTGTTTTCTGTGAGGTGGAAAACACATTGACGTCTGTCTTGTGCCATTTCCATCTGAACATTGGATAAAGCCAGATTCAAAATCCTTGTTTTATTTTGTTAACATAATAGAGTTTAAGAATTTTACAGAAGGGATTTTTGATATCTCTATTTATCACTCTGTGAATCTGAAAGTACTGTCAACAGCCAGAAAACATACAATTTCACTAGGTTTTTAGGAGTAAAATGCTATATAAACCATTGTGAATGATATATTAACAAACTCCTCAGTAAAATCCTTCAGAATATAGACAGGAATAAAACTGTAAGTTTTGGTGTATGTAAGTGCTGCTGAAGTGGAGAAAGAACCTCACGGCCTTTAAAGATATGCAATTTTGCCCTGTGTTTTAGGAGTAAAATGTTATAGAAATCAGTATGAATGATATATGCACAAACCCTTCGGTAAAAATCTCCAGAATTTAGACAGGAATAAAACTGTAAATTTCGGTGTATGTAAGTGCTTCTGAAGTGGAGAAAGAACCTCACAGCCTTTAAAGATATGCAATTTTGCCCTGTGTCTTAGGAGTAAAATGTTATAGAAATCAGCATGAATGACCTATGAACAAACCCCTCAGTAAAAATCTTCAGAATATAGACAGGAATAAAACTGTAAGTTTTGGTGTATGTAAGTGCTGCTGAAGTGGAGAAAGAACCTCACGGCCTTTAAAGATATGCAATTTTGCCCTGCGTTTTAGGAGTAAAATGTTATAGAAATCAGCATGAATGACCTATGAACAAACCCCTCAGTAAAAATCTTCAGAATATAGACAGGAATAAAACTGCAAGTTTTGGTGTAAGTACTGCTGAAGTGGAGGAAAAAACTAATTTAGAGAAAACAGCCTTTAAAGATATGTATTGTAATTGGAATATACAAGCTAAAATAGATAAAGTGCAATAAAATAAATACTTAAATGTGCATTTTGGATGTTTCTTTCCAATAGTCTAATAAAGACTTTACTGAAGCAAAGTAGCCTAAAACTTCAAAATTGACCAGTGCATGAAAAAAACAAAAAACGATGATTTTGCCTGTAGTGTCTTGCCTTAAGATTCAGTCTCATTGAGTCTGGAAGTAACTGCTCACAGGGCGAGGAGATAAATGACAGCTGCTGACATACACTAAAACATAAAAAAATGAAATACATATGAACATCGAACAAAGACAATGTCATTTGAAATGCTTTAACAAGACAGAAAACCTCTGTGACAGTCAGTGAGTGCAACTTACCCATTAAATATGAATGGAAAAAAAAACCGCAAAAAATGAGCATCCAATTAGTTGTTGTGCATGAGCCGGTAAGAATTTCAATTCGAAATGTTTATTGAAACACTTTTTTTTGGGCCAGAAACACAAATATTTCCTTTATCAAAAACTAATAACATTACATGAATTATTCTTCATAGAGTTGCTCAGTGTAAATCCTGTTAATACATTAGAACACTTTTTAAATATTACAACCTCTCAAAACGGCATTGCAAATTATAAACTACCCAAATGAAGTGATGAATATAAAACTAAAGCAAAGTTATCAGTGTAGCCTGTCATACAGAGCATGAATGAAGAATTCAAATGTATTGAGTAAGAAAAGAATAACATTCAAAAATGCTTTTTTATGTATAGATACAGTATGTGTGCTGATTATGTCTAGTTGCTTATATGGCATTATCAAATAAAAAGTTGGTTTGCATTATCTTCCTGTTAACAGCAACGCTAAGTAGGAGATGTTATAAAATAATCTGATAAATCATGTAAGTATTTGTCACGGCAATAGATGAACAAAAGGTCTCAGAAGTAAATTTTCCATGCAATTTCTCCACAGGCATTGAATTTCTAAACCAATCTTGACCTGGAAAAAGAAAAAAACTATTCGGCTCCACAGAAGCATACAAAATCACTTCATACAGTACACATCTTCAACAGTTTGTACATTATTGCCAAAAATCAATTTCTTTATGGAGATTATCAATGGCATTTTACTTCTGGAACCCAACATCCACATATGAATCTGAATATGCATGACTGCAGTGTTGATTTTTTCATATGTAATCATTTGTTAAATTCTTGTTAAAACCAAAATGCCAGTGAGATTTATGATGAATAACATTAATGTTCAAGTTAAATTGTTAAAAATACAATTTAAAAATCAAAGTTGCTGATCTGTACGAGAAAAATCGTCTTTAAGAATGAACAAACTGTACTGTGCAATAAGACAGTGTTACAAGTAAATTTAAATCATGATATATTTTAAAACCTATTCCAGGATGTTCACAGAGATTATGACAAAAGCATCCCTTGTTTCCACAATCATACATGTTGGACATGTTTATTGAGGTATCACCAGTTTTGGAAAGAAAGCTGGTACCGTCAATCCTCTCGGTTGATTTTTGCAACGTGGTGCTGTTTTGGTCAAAGTAAGCGGTTTCATTGTCGCGCTCATCTCTCTGAGTTCTTGTCTGAGATTTTGTTGGGTGCTGTAGGTTGTCCTGCGGGTTAGTTAAGGTTCAGTTAGAGGTATCCGAGTGAACGCTGTTTGCTCCCTCTATAGGAGACATCACAGAAGACGGAGTGACAGCATCGTGCCAGCCACCGTTACCCTGGAAAGAGACACGGAAAAGACCATTTGAGACATTCAATTAAAGTCAGAATGGAAACATTAGCTGGTATTGGTTTTTGAGAGCAAGATCAGATAAGACACTCTGTTTGTATCCTTTTTATATAAACTGTTGAAACATGATCCAGCTTAAACCAGTCTGGTCTGGTTAGGCTGGTCTGTTCATATGGTTTTAGAAGCTTTTTGGACACTTGCCAGGTGGGAAACCAGCTTAAACCAGCACATCACGCAACCATCATTTGCTGGATTAAGTTTTTTGTTTGTTTTTATATGCTGAAAAAGATTTATCTCATTTGCGGAAATAAATTAGATACATATTCATTTACTTTTGGACACTTGCCAGGTGGAAAACCATCTTAAACCAGGCAAAACCAGCACATCACGCAACCAGCGTATGCTGGATTTTGTTTGTTTTTATATGGTGAAAAAGATTTCTCTTACTTGTGGAAATAAATTAGATACATAATTTAATTTAATTTAATTTTAATTTTTTCTTCAGGTTACTTAAGTGTAAACATTCAAAAGGCCTGTTCTTTACTGACAGCTTTTTTTTTATCTGTTTGTATCCATTCTATTTTAAATGTTGTTTGCCACGCTGAAACAAAATCCATCTTAAACCACTCTGGTCTGGTTAAGCTGGTTTATTCATATGGTTTTAGAAGCTTTTTGGACACTTGCCAGGTGCGAAACCAGCTTAAACCAAACACATCACGCAACCATCATTTGCTGGATTAGGTTTTTTTGTTTGTTTTTATATGGTGAAAAAGATTTATCTTACTTGTGGAAATAAATTAGATACATATTCATTTAATTTTGGACACTTGCCAGGTGGGAAACCATCTTAAACCAGGCAAAACCAGCACATCACACAACCACCATATGCTGGATTTTGTTTGTTTTTATATGGTGAAAAAGATTTCTCTTACTTGTGGAAATAAATTAAGACATTTTTTATTAGTAATTTCTTTTACTGCACTGGACGATTTTTTACACGTTATTGTTTTACTTGTTTATACTTAAAACAAGTAAAATAAAATCTGCCAAAACTGACAGACAAAATCATATTAACAAGTCTCGAATTAACAATTTGAAAACAACGTAGGCAGTATTATATACATTTATCTTATTTTTTATATATATTTTAACCGGAAAACAACACTTATTCAAAGAAACTGGTTCAGAAATCACTGTTTTTGAAGTGTGGCTAACAGTGACGGTTGTGTAAATGTTAAAATTAAATGTTAGTAAGTATCCATGACATCTGAAGCTATTGGCACTGCCCTTTACTTCTCTTTGTGATATGATTGTTTACAGTATTAGAGAGTCGACATGGCTGCCTCGGTAGATAAATGAACCTTTAGCGCTGTTACTCCAGATCGAGTCCATTATAAAGCGTGTCTTATCAGACCTCATCTGGGAAGACGCTATTCACATCTGTACAAAGCTGCAGGCAATTCCAGTTTCATATTTTATTATAGTGATAAGGAAATGGACTGCAGATTCTCTCTGAGAGAGAGAGCATGGTTCAATAAGAAGGCAGATATATACTGCCAAGAGCCGTGCATGTCGTTGTGTTACTAGATGCATTTTGGAAAATGGAAATAGAACGCATTTGCTTTCTATCCCAGCAAACAGCCCTGTGTGCATGTGTGAATATTAATATGAATCCATACGTTTATCTTTGCCTTTTCACAGAAGCGCATCACCTCTCCCAGACTTAATCTCAGCTGTCGTCTTTGTCGGCTCATGGAGCGACGGTTTGATCATACAACGTCTGTCTGAATGACTCCGGGAGACCTGCTGCGAAGAGATTATTCCTTCCCACCACATAAGACGGCATGTGTGTGTGTGTGTGTGTGTGTGTGTATTGCATATGTGTGTCAGTAATATTCCGACTCTAATGCACTTTTGCACCAGAGCTTTTGGTGTTTGGTGTTTGAGTCTGTTTGACGTCAGAATTTAGTTGGAATCATCCAAGCATTTTCCTCTGTGATTCTGGCTAAAATGTTTTTTTTTTCTCTGTCAAACTCACGTTCAAGCCATGCGGGCTGTAAAGCGGGTTTCCCCGCAGACCGTCGCTGTAACCCAACGACTGACCGATGGCGTGACGTATGGAGTCTCCCTGCAGAGAGAAAGAACAGGAGAGTCAGCGTAAGAGAGTCATGAACCACTGTACACCATTAAAACCATATTTATAGTAATAAGAAATGTTTCTTGAGCAGCAAATCAGCATATTAGAATGATTTCTGAAGGATCATGTGACACTGAAGACTTATGCTGAAAATCTAGCTTTGCATCACAGGAATTAATTACATTTTACAATATTACAATAGAAAACATTTATTTCAAATTGTAATAACATGTCACAGTATTACTGTTTTTACTGTATTTTGGATCAAATAAATGCAGCCTTGGTGAGCAGAAGAGACATCTTTTAAAAAAAAAAGTAATTATTTTATCTATTGTGATTGTTTATATATTTTGTATATATATATATATATATATATATATATATATATATTAGGGGTGGCATGGTTCGCGGAAAAAAACCGAACCGTATGGTTCTCCACTCACGGTTCGGCACACGCTAGGACCGCGGTTCATTTTCAGTCTGACAACGCATCTGCAATATGGTTTGTAATAAATAACACGTTAAAAAAAACAGGGTTCGGCTAATGTGCGCTTCTGTTGATGGATGCGCATTCTGGCTTCCCAGTACATCACAACAACAGCGATGAAAAAGAAAAAGTGGACAAACCAACCATTCACTCTTGTTCAATGCGAGTGCCGTATGCTGGAATATGAGCAGTCAATTCCGTCATCACCTGGGTGCTGATAGTGCTGTAAGACAGTAGGACCAACAGCACTATGATATCTGTATTTAAACCAAACTCATGTAAGCTTTGCCAGTTTAAACATTTAAGAGCCAGTGGATGCGAGCTCGCGCGCGCAGTGAGAAGATTTGTGCGTGCGCTCATCAGAAGCGGGCAAACCCGCGCCTCAGAACGCGCGCAAATATTAAGCTCTCTCTGAGGTATTGTGTTTGAATGGACAAATTCACACAAAGATTATGTGAAAATGCCCGTCTTGGTAAGTATCACATATATAGCAGACATAGCCGGCTGAACGTACTATATCAGTGCACTGGATCAGTGAATTCTCTTAAAGTGACAGCACTTTCTTAATATTAATCAAACAGCAACAACAAAGAAATCACTCACTGCTCTTGATTGGATCGCTTTTGTAACTTTAATAAAGATGCATCTTTAATTTATACAGTAAAATATGCAATGCTGTTTTACATTTGATCACTTTATTCAATTTCTTTACCTAAAAACTAATCCTATAGACTTATCTTAAAAAAAAACAACCTGAAAATCACTGTTTATTTTATTTGTTTCTTTACTCTATTGTATGTAGTTGTGCTGTTGCTTGTAGTTAGATAGATTATTCTTATTTTCTTTATTTTTATTTGACAGTATAGTTTTTCCCTAAACATACCGAACCGTACCGAAACCGTGACTCTAAAACCGTGATACAAACTGAACCGTGAAAAAGTTGAACCGTTCCACCCCTAATATATATATATATATATATATATATATATTAGATACAGTATATTGTGTCTAGGCTGGTGTGTGTGATACCGGTGTCTGTCCTGTGTTGGGGACCTGGGCCGGCTGGTAGGATCCGTTCAGGCCGGACATGCTCATAAACATGTCTCCTGAACCTGGCAAACTATACGAACCTGAAGAACCTGTAGTGCAGAGACACGGAGAGAAACAGAAACAGTGAGTCTGTGAACATGATCAGTGACGTTAGGTTTGAGAAAAGCTGCATTATTTGTTTGCAGATGTCACTTGCTTTGATATTTTTATCTGTGATGTAAAGGAATTCAGACGTTTTAAGTGTGACATGCCTGTTAAAATAATTATCCAAATGTTCTTTTGGGCCACTGTATATGCACATACATAAACACACAAAGTTGAACAGTGAGGGAGAGTTGAATGGGAAGAACAACACACAGACAGAGGAAGTTCACTGTAATTCTAACAAATCATCACAGGAAGTGTACAGGAAGTCCAGGGCTATTATAGTTCATGAAAATTGAAACCACACATAAAATAAAAAATAAAATAAAATAGTTTACTTTTAAACTGAATGTCAAACTAAAACTGAATTTAAAAATAATAAAATCTATATAGACATATTAAGAAAACAAATAAAAATGACAAAAACACACAACAAAATTACTAAAATGAAAATGAAAATAGAAAAAAAATTCAAAATATGAATAAAACTATAATATTATCTCAAATGACACTAAAACACTAAACACCATAACATACCAGTGAACATGTTGTTTAACAGATTATTTTTATCTTCTGCTGCATCCAACTGAAAGTCTTCATCTTTCATCTGAAAGCCTGTAGAGAAAATGACAGTACTGAACTCACTTAAACTCTTTCCCCCAGTTTCACAGACAAGGCTTAAGCCTAGTCCTAGACTAAAATGTAAATCTGAGCTGTTTCAACTGAAAGAAACTTGCACTGACTGATCTTAAAACATGTCAGTGCCTTTGTTTTGTCATAAGATGCACACCAGTAATTCTTTTTCTAAGGCATGTTTATAAAAATTATTTAAATGTCCTAATTAAACTATGGCCTAATCCTGGTTTAGGCTAAGCCCTGTCTATGAAACTGGGCCTTTAAGTACTTATTTCCAAAATGCATGTTCATGACCAAATAATCACACTAGATCAACTCTATATCCAATATAAGGGAGACCGGGGCTAGTTGTCACACTTTTTATTCTTACGTCTACATTTCCACTGTTATTGCCAAGTAAACATGATGCAGTTCATTTAACACCCCCATATATCCCCTATAGCAGGACATGTTGTCACAACGGGTTACTTAGGTAATTTCCCTGATGAGGATTGACTATTAATTTAAGAATAATAACTGTTTTGGGTGACAAATGTTGATATTTGAAACCAGTGCTGAAGAAAACCGTTATCTGTGCTACTGGACTCAAAACGTCATAGTTGTAGAGATATAACCTTTGTGACAACTAGCCCCGGTGGTCTCGTCTATAGTGTGTGTACCAGAGCTGGGCGTTGCGGGCGAGTTGGTCTGGCTATGCTGTACAGCGGCCGCCACGGCCTGAGCCGCCGTCACTGCCGTCTTCGCGGCGTACAGATTCGCCTCTTCCTGGAATTTGCCGATGTTCTTCTTATAGCGAATACGTTTATTACCAAACCAGTTCGAAACCTGAGAGAGAGAGGCAAATGAGGAAATATTATAAAAATATTATGTTATACTTCATACAACCCGAATTCCGGAAATGTTGGGACATTTTTTAAATTTGAATAAAATGAAAACTAAAAGACTTTCAAATCACATGAGCCAATATTTTATTCACAATAGAACATAGAGAACATAATAAATTTTTAAACTGAGAAATTTTACACTTTTATCCACTAAATGAGCTCATTTCAAATTTGATGCCTGCTACAGGTCTCAAAAAAGTTGGCAGGGGGGCAACAAAGGGCTGAAAAAGCAAAAGTTTCAGCTGGGAGAACATCTAGCAACTAATTAACTTAATTGACATCAGATCTGTAACATGATATAAAGGCTATAAAAGCTATAAAAGGGATGTCTTAGAGAGGCAGAGTCTCTCAGAAGCAAAGACGGGGGTTAAGGCTCTCCAATCTGTGAGAGATTGCATAAAAAGATTGTAGAATACTTTAAAAACAACGTTCCTCAACGTCAAATTGCAAAGGCTTTGCAAATCTCATCATCTACAGTTCATAACATCATAAAAAGATTCAGAGAAACTGGAGAAATCTCTGTGCATAAGGGACAAGGCCGAAGACCTTTGTTGGATGCCCGTGGTCTTTGGGCCCTCAGACGACACCGCATCACTCATCGCATGATTCTGTCATTGACATTACTAAATGGGCCCAGGAATACTTCCAGAAACCACTGTCGGTAAACACAATCTGCCGTTCCATCTGCAGATGCCAACTAAAACTCTATCATGCAAAAAGGAAGCCATTTGTGAACATGGTCCATAGGCGCTGTCGTGTCCTGTGGGCCAAGGCTCATCTAAAATGGACTGTTTCAAAGTGGAAATGTGTTCTATGGTCAGACGAGTCCAAATTTGGCATTCTTGTTGGAAATCACGGACACCATGTCCTCCGGGCTAAAGAAGAGTGAGACCTTCCAGCGTGTTATCAGCGTTCAGTTCAAAAGCCAGCATCTCTGATGGTATGGGGGGCATAAGTGCATACGGTATGGGCCGCTTGCATGTTTTTGAAGGCACTATGAATGCTGAAAGGAATATAAAGGTTTTAGAGCAACATATGCTCCCCTCCAGACGATGTGTATTTCAGCAGGACAATTCAAAACCACATACTGCAGCTATTACAACAGCATGGCTTCGTAGTAGAAGAGTCCAGGTGCTGAATTAGCCTGCCTGCAGTCCAGATCTTTCACCTATAGAGAACATTTGGTGCATCATTAAACGAAAAATATGTCGAAGACGACTACGAACTCTTCAGCAGCTGGAAACCTATATCAGGCAAGAATGGGGCCAAATTCCAACACCATAACTCCAGAAACTCATAACCTCGATGCCCAGACGTCTTCAAACTGTTTTGAAAAGAAGAGGAGATGCTACACCATGGTAAACATGCCCCCGTCCCAACTATTTTGAGACCTGTAGCAGGCATCAAATTTGAAATGAGCACATTTGTGCATAAAATTGTAAAATTTCTCAGTTTAAACATTTGTTATGTTATCTACTGTATGTTCTGGTGTGAATAAAATATCGGCTCATGTGATTTGCAGTTCTTTTAGTTTTCATTTTATTCAAATTTAAAAAAATGTCCCAACATTTCCGGAATTCGGGTTGTAAAATACGATTATAAAATATATATTTTTTCACCAAAAATCAAAAGAAAAAAAGAAATTATATTTTTATAAAGACAATACAGCCTCTCGAAGGACCAACAATACTTTTGTATTACAACATTATTTTATTTAAATTAATCACCCACCCACCCCCCGCTCCCCACAATGAAAAAGAAATAGACAGAGGCTAATGTGGATGAATTTCATCAGGAAATATTATAAAAATATTATAATGTACATTTTAAAATATTATACAATTATTTCACCTAAAAACCTAAATAAATAAATGATATATATGCATAAAGAGAATTTTAATTTTAATTAATCAAAATTTTCCCCCATAATGTAAAAAAAAGTGAGAGGGTGAGGCAAATGTGGTTGAATCTCATGAGAAAATGTTATCAAAAATATTATAATATATATACAAATATTTTTACCCCAAAATCAAACGAAACAAAAAAGAAATTACATTTTGCATGAAGAGAATGATACCTCTTTAACGAGTCTGACCATTACCATTTTTGTATTGTGGTATTATTTTATTTAAAATTAACTACATTTCCCCACCATAATGAAAAAGAAAGAGAGAAAGTAAATGTGGATGAATCTCATGAGGAGATATTATAGAAATATTATAATATACATCATAAAATATTATCTGTTTTTTACCTCAAAATCTTTTAGAAGTTAGACAGTTACCATTTTTGCATTGTGACATTATTTTAATTAATCACCCCCCCACCCCCTCATATTGGAAAAAAAAACATTTTATATAATTCATAAAGTGCAATGAAATATGTGCTGCAGGCCAAACGTTCACGGCTTCTTGGAAAATTGCATGCATTTTTATGTGTTTCACAGCGACTGTTGTTCTCACACATTTGTAAGACATAGTAAATGGACCAACCTTTCGCAAAAGAACATTAACGTTGCTACAAACCCAGACATATTAAAATTACATCCACCTCGAGCAATGGCTCCTTCATAAAATATCTCCAAACAGGCCTTAAACTGCCAATGGAGATGAATAGTCAAAGAAGCGTATAAACGTCACAGTTAATTCAGGATCTGATTAAAAGACAGCCAGAAGACACCATCCAAATGCAGGAAAGCATCTAACTGTCAGCAGTGGTGAGGAAATGTATGCATGGTTGGCTGAGTCTGTGTCTGTGTGTGTGTGTGTGTGTGTGTGTCTTATGGCCATAAAGAATAATTCCAGCTGCTGGATAAATGACTGTTGCATCGATTGTTGTTCAGTACACAGAGACACGGCTGCCACTGCAACCAACATCGACAGACAACACAGCGGACGGACGAATGTTTTAGTGACATACCTGTGACACAGTGATGGTGCTTCCCTTCCCCTAAGGGCACAAAAAGAAGGGGCTTTTTTACAGTAACGACTTCCTGTACACACCCACCCGTTACACAAACATAAAACAGGCTGAATATTCATAACGTGTGTCCATCTCAGTCGAGCGCAACAGTCGGGTTCTGGAAGTAAAAATGGCTCTCAGAGTGATTTTTATTTTTTATTTTTTGGTGGACTTTTCACGAGCTTCCATGAGCTCTGAGGTTATTGATTCTGAATTGAAAAAAAAAATGGTGTAGGATTTATTTTGAAACAGTTTCACTCAGAAATTTTTGGTAAATTTCAAAATATAATCACAAAAAAGGGAAAGTAACCCAATGAATTGAAATTTTGAAGTAGAAAGACTGAAGTTGTATATATATTGTACAATAATCTGTTTAACTTTGAAAAATCATTTTTTACAGTATATATTGCATAGTTTCCTGTAAAGAACTTCATTACCCACAATCCTGAAGTTACAGTGGAAATGGTAATTCGAAAAGTTCTACTAACCAATGTAAAAAAATAACCTGAACAAAGAATTTTTAGTAGGAGAAGTCAGTTTAATTTTTTGTGTGAACTGAACAAAAATACACTAAACATGTCGCTAGCAAAAGTTGTTTTGTTTTAGATACTCAAGTATTTGTTCACAACATATTCAAATGTTATCCCAACTTTTCAAATTGAGTCATCTGAACAAACAAATTTACATTGAACAATATTGCACAAGTTCCCAGCATGCAGTGCAGCTTGAAAACATTTAATGTTAATTATTGTCGAAATATTGTCATTGTTTTAAATTTAACTGGCTTAATTTATGCTGCTGCTGCTGTTGTCACTGTCAGTTAGCTGTCATGTGGATCAGAGTTCATATTTTTACTGATTTAAATTTTGATGATCCTCACCATGTTTGAGAATCGTGTGCTGAGGTACTGTATATGTGCATCTCATTACAACTTGTTTAATACATTTGTCTATCAGCATATGTTTTCCTTCAGTTTTAAGAGGCAAATACTACCTATATTATATAGATGGCTTGAAAATAACATAAATCTAAAAGAAACAGGATTGTTAAAAAAGATTAGCATTGCTAAATGCTAAAAAAAACACCCTGTAGACTGACTTTTATTCATTAGATGAACTAAAGTTTTTAAGTTGTTTGTGGCTAGTTGAGTTAACTTAACAAGTTGATTGTGATAGGTTGACATATAGATTGTATAGGTATAATGTTAACTAGTTACTAGCAGTGTTGTTTTTATTGAGAAAAAAAATTGTTAATTAAAAGGCTGAAATAAAATATAAACTGACTTGTATAAAACTAATGTAAATTAAATGTTATGCATAAATAAGTTAAACTAAGTGAAAATGAAATATATGTTTAAGTTGAAGTACTAAAATTACTGAAATAAAAATAGAATAGAATGTTTTTTAAACAAACTAATAAAAAAGACAAAAGCCAATAACAAAATTACTTCAAAAACCAAAATTAAAAGTATAACTGAAAATAATAATAAATAATCATAATAAAAGCTAATTTAAATATAAATTTAAGTAAAAATAAATGAAAAATATTTAGAATTAAAACAATCGTAAAATGACTAGCATATATCAAATAACTCAAATTTTAACTAAAATGAAAATGAAAACTGAAAATATCAAACTAAAAACTAATTCAAATTGAAAACTAAAAAAAAAATATTTAAATGAAAATGAAAAAAGAAAAATGACAAAAGCACATAAAGAACTAAACATTAAACTAAAAAAAAAATTGAAAATAAAAGCTAATTCAAAACACTAAGGAAATACTATAATAGTAGATAATTTTAAAATAAAACTGTCTACCAGTCTTATACAACTACAGTTCTTTTTATGTTTCATTTAGAGGTGGATTTTATCTGAAAAATTAGCAGAAATAGACTTTATGATTTGAATTACCTGACCAAAAGTAATGACTTCTAATTAGTTCGATAAACAGAGTCTAATATACAATTCTGCACATAGATATCTATATAGTTTACTTGCGACTATGTTTACTTGCTCAGAGGTGTGCGGACTGAGGCTGAGACTAACTAGGTACCTGCTTAATGTTAGTTAATATGGAAAATTGTAGCATTGGAGCATGAAAGACTGTAGTTGTGTTAACAACCAACTAAACTGATTAAATTGTTTGCAATTCCTTATGGTTGTGGTAGCTCTTTAATTCCTGCAAAAGTACATTTTTGCACATTTTTACACCAAAACAGACCTTTTGTCATTCGATTTTCACACACAGTTTTGCAAAACAAATGTTGTGATGTTGTGAGCCTTCTACTAAACTCTATTTGAACTTTATTGAGAAATTTTCGGAAATCTCTATAAAGAAAGTCAATGGGAAAAATACTTCCAGGATCCACGCGGCAGAAAACTGGGCGCTCACTGTTGCGTTTTAAATCACTTCACACTCATGTTGAGATGTTACTGGGCAGCATCGCTATGCTTCATCACTATTTTGAGCCAAACTCTCTGCACCTTCACAGTGTCACAGACCACCTCTAACAAATTTGTTAGTTATTTTGCTCAGATTGTGAATAAAGTCTCCTTGTTTGTCAGCTGAAGGCTCGTGTGCGCAGTATCGTCCGAGATCTGGACTGACCTGTGACACAGTGATGGCACACTTCTTGGCCAGCTCCTCTTTGGCCTCCTCGCTGGGATACGGGTTGCTGAGGTGAGAGTAGAAATACTCGTTCAGAATCTCTGTCGCCTGCTTGCTGAAGTTGCGCCTTTTCCTCCTGGAGAAAGAGGAATCATGAGTACTGACAGATCCTCAATCATTTCAATATCTTGATATACTATTAAAGGTTATTACAGGAGAAGTGTGTATTTCCGCTAGCAACATCACTGCAAAATAAAATAGGAATAATTTAAAATATAAATAATTAATCCAGAAAAAATACCAAAAAGAAATACAAAACCTGTGCTAATTAAAATATATATATATATATATATATAAAAAGATTAAATTCAATATTTGTTAAAAAAAAAAAAAAAAAAGTAGCATAAGAAATTTATAAGCAATTTTTTTGTAGTCATTTTTGACCAGGAACTGCAGAAGTGTAACAAGGTGGGGAAAAAATTTCCCAAAAAGTACAAAAACTATCTGATTAGTTGTTATAACCTGCGTGGGCAAATTTAGAAAGTTTTAGTCCAATGTGATAAAATTAACTAGTATTTTCAGGAAAAAGAACATCCTTTCTGGCTCAAAATGACTGAAACACAACGTAAAGGTTAAAAATGTTTAGATATTTTACTGGAAAACAAAACAAAATGGTTAAGTAAGAAAATTGTTTTTGCAGCAAATTGTTTTCAAAGGTTTATCTGATCAGCATGATCCAACAATCCCCTGCTGGTAGACGCAATAACTATACCACAATACATAAAGTATAAATTATCACATGTATATATTATTGGGAGTTATAGGTCAGCCAACTGTTATAAGGCTGTATCCAATAAACAGTCCCTGATGTGGTATAAAAGCTTAATTTTGGGCCACTTATTTGTTTAAAACAATGAGACTAGATTAAATCTGACCTTAGCAGCCAATCTCTCACTCTCTCTTTATGATGTCATCACTGAGCCCACCAATCGCTGTCTACTTCATTTGCATTCCATCAGCTGAATAACTTTCTGATGAGCAGATTTATGCATAATTTACGCTTTGATTTAAGTAACTCATGCCCTTGCAAGCCAACCGGCACTAATTGGCAAATTTCCTTCTGCCAGCTTAAGAAAAACACTCACAAGACCTTAAAATATTACCACATCACCCACTCGTTCACACACGCCTCGCTCTCAGCACATCCAATACACTCAGAAACAAACCCACACTCGCAAAAACACCTACATGTGTAAAAACACAGGCTCACCACCAATAACAATTATTCTTTTTTAAAAAATGCTACTTTATCTAAAGCTAGTTGCAGTGTGTTATTAGTAGGACAGTCTCTCTGGGGCAAATTCACTAACCACCTTCAATCCAAGCATTATCTAAGCTAAATCTGTGCTCATCTGTACATGACGTGTATTATATAAAATGCACCTTATTCACATAAGCAAACACATATATGGGCAAAATACATGCATTAAATGTTATGCAAGATATTTTAGATTAAAAAACAAAACAAAACTAAAACTAAAAAAAAAATTAAACCTAAATAGTAATATAAAAAAGAGAAAGCTAACAAAGGCATATAACAAAATTACTACAAATTAAACTAAACTGAAAATCAGAAAAAAATAAATAAAAATAAAATAAAATATACATAAAAAAAAGAAATTGGAAAAAAATTCAACCTTAATAGTAATATAAAAATGAGATAACTGACAAAAGCATATAACAAAATTACAAAAAAAAAAAACAATTGAAAATATAACAAATAGTCTAGAACAATAAAAACTATAATAATATATAAGTGATACTAAATACCATTTCTATTCAAATGAGGTGTATTATAGATTGCACCTTATTCAAGAAAGCACATGTACTCGCAAAATGCATGCATTAAACGTTTTGATAAAAAAAAAATTAATACAAGTTAAACTAAACTGCAAATAGAAGCTCATTCAAAATATTAATAGCATGTAATACTATATAAGTAAACACCTTTTCTAAACATATATACTGGCAAGATGCAGGCAATACATGTTATGCAAGATGCTTGGATAACATAGTCTGCCAAATGCATGACTGTGAATGTGTTTCTGACCTGGCGTCGAGGAAGCGGGACCTGAGGATCATGACGGCCTCGCAGGTGCTCTGCTTCAGCTGCATCTGGATGGAGCTGAATTTGCGATGGATGATGTTGACCATGCGCTCGATCTCTTTGGGTGAGATGGGCCGTGTGCGAGACTGTTCCCTCAACAGGTTCATCACATGGGTAGTGAACTCATTGCATGCCTGTGGACCAATCAAATTATTCATAACTGATAATGCAAAGCTATCAACTAAAGCTAACACTACTAAAACATTTTTGTTAACTGAAATTAAGCTGAAATAAATCAGAATTGAAATATTCAATGAAAAACTTTGAATGAAAATTAGAAAGGCTGCATTGGCAACTAACTGAAATGTTTAAATTGAACCGCTAAAATTATCTGGAAATAAAATAAATGAATGAATAAATGAAATGTTCTGTACGCTCTGTATTGTTTTTTATTAATTGTCTTATATTTTTCTATTTCTTGTAAAGCAACCTTGTAAAGGTCTTCAAAGGTACTATATAAATAAAAATTATTATTATTATTATTAAACCTAAATAAAATGTTAAAAAAGACAAAACAAAAGCACATAACAAAATTATTAAAAAATCAAACTAAACTGAAAAAAAAGATGCTAAATCAAAGTGAAATAAAAAATTATAATAGAATATAAATAATACTAAAATTACACTACTCAGTGTGTGTATTTATGTTTTCAGTACACAAAATAAGTTAAAAATGACAAAAACTAATAAGTAGCAAAATTACAAAAAAAGTAACTAAAGCTATTAAAACATTTTTGTTATTTGAAATAAATTAAAATATAAATATTAGATGAAAAACATTAACTACATGAGAAATGAAGCTGTAAAAAAAAGAAATAATAAAAGAAAACCTACATAGTAATATTAAAAAAGCAACAAAAAAGACAAAAGCACAATCTAAATTGAAACTATAATAATAAAAGCTCAAAATAAAAATTATAACCTATAATTATATATAAATAATACTAAAATAACGCTACTCATTGTGTATGTTTTCAATATATGAAATAAGCAATCTTAGCTATGTTTTTCCCTGTGTAGTGTAAGTTTTCCACTAACAAGCTACTTTTCAAAGCAGCAGTACCAGGATGTCTGATTGTTTTTAGTGAAACTCATTTTTCTGATACAGCCGTATATTCCTGATTGATTGACTGTTGTTCAGACTCACAGGTGCACAGACCTGCTCGTATTTCTCCAGCTCGGTGTGGTAGATCTGTCTGATCTGTTTGAGTTTGGCTCTGTAGTCCGAGTGTTCGATAGAGTTATCAGCTCCCACTCCCACTGCTGCTGTTGCCGCAGCAACCGCCGCTGCCCCGCCCCCTTTCTCCGGTCCGGACACGCCCTCTGCCAGCAGCATGTTATCCAGACGCATGAGCTGAGGATCCGTAGGGTCTTCGTCCTGACTGCCACGGATACTGAGACCTGACACAACACAGCCAATTTAAATAGAGACAATAGACAAGAACTACATCTTAATATTCGGTTATTTTCAGGTGCGTCCTCTCCTAAACATAAAGGTTTGAAAAGGTTCAGGTATATATATAAATATAGTAGTCAACATTTGAAGTGGATCAATATCTTTAATCAAAGTTGTCCTAAAACCAAAACAATACCCATTTCTGTCTTAGGACAACTTTGATTAATCGCTTCCAAAATAAAAGTTTTTGTGTACATAATATATGTGTGTGTACTGTGTATATTTATTATGTATATATAAATACACACACATGCATGTATATATTTAAGAAAAACATGTTATGTTTATATATTAAATATATTTATATATAAATTATATTAATATAAATATATACATAAATATTTTCTAAGTATATACTGTATGTGTGTGTCTATATATACATAATAAATATACATAGTACACACACATATTATATAAACAAATATATAAACACACAGTGTGTGTGTGTGTGTGTATCTTATCAGTCCACAGAGAACAAGCGAGACAGGCCCACCGCAGAACTGCAAGCCCCTCACGTCCTTCGCCATTAACACGCAGCGCAGGATTAGTCTGCTATGACACGCTGTTTATCAGAGGTCGAGGTGTGTTTGTGCCAGCGCGGCTACAAGAGAATGATTGACAGTGGCAGGTCTCTTCACTGAGGTGGGTGGAATAAAAGCGCCGTGAGCCGTTAAGATGTGCTTCAGCGGCCGCCCAACACGGCCTCCTTTAATTCCACACCAAAGACTATTTGGCACTTCACGTTTGATTTTTGATTTTGCAGTCAGCACAATGGATGGTCATGTCAGCACAGGAGAAAAATATAATATATACTGTGTATGTCATTTTTAATCAAAAGTCACAGATCCCAATATGAACTCAAACATTTCACTAAATACACCCAAGAGCAGCTAATCTGAGCTGCAACATTCATTTTATAGCTCTCTACTAGATGTTAGCTATTGACTCATTGGTGTCTATTTTTTCTCTTAAGGTGTTTTAGATAATGTTGATACTAAAAGAAACATTAGTGTGCATTAGACAAGCTATTAAAGAGCAATCAAACTCTCTGCTGAGGAAACATTAAGTGCAATGCCATTGTTCTGCAGTTTTAGGGGATTTTGAAGATGAAAACCCGAGGACAAGATTGTAAACACACCACAGCTGCTCAGAATGACTAGAATAAGATCCACACACACACACACACTCTGCCCTCCAGAAACACACACACACACACACAGTATTCATGAGGTCAATGCAAGATGACATTTAAAGCACAGCAGACAAAGGCAAACAAACGCAAGATGGAAGGAGTGAATATGAGAGAAAGCATGAACATATGAACATTTGCTCTGTTCTGCTCTTAATCTCATTTCGGTTTCATCTCTTTCCTTTTCTTTGGTGTCGCTTTCATTTTTAATGGCAACAAAATAGTAAAGGTAGCCACACTCCCTGTTCAAACCTCAGGCACAGAAATGCTAATTCAGCACAGAGCACATCACATGAAATGCATCTCCCAGACAGCGGCTCTCAGTTTAAGCAGACGTCTAATTAGTTAACGGTGACTGAACGGGAACAGGATCGACAAAGAGGTGCATGTATATAGATAGGCAAATGTATTATTCCATATATGTCCATAGAAAACAACTACTGTGGCGATATCATGGTTTAGTGATAGTATAAGTGTGTGTGTGTGTGTGTGTGTGTGTGTGTGTGTGTAATGTATGTATATGTAAAACAAACTGCAAATTAAACGGCAATTTTAAAAGCACACTCAACTCTTAAATACAGTGTTACCAGTGTTATCATAAAAAACGACAGAGGTTGCTATGGTCCTCGTCCTCTGTTTGCCTGTGTAACTAGATGTTGATGACAGACTGAGGTCTGAATGTGAGTAAACAGCTGTGCTGCTGAAGCGGCTGCCAATTTAACTTCTCCACCTGACACCTCACATCAGGCTCTCCACACAGGCTAATACGCAAACATTTGTGCCTGATATTGTCTGTTGGTTTGGAATAAAACACAGATTTGTGTGCATGAGGACTGTACAATGATGCAACATGCATGTATGCTTTTTGATTGTTTTAAAAAATGCATACTTTAGTGTCTTATTTAGGTTCATTTGACTTGATAGTCAAATCTAGAACCATAATTTATTATATATTATTACAATGTGGTACCAATCCTAAAAGGATCAAATAATAACCATGCAAACGACAAATAAGCTCCTACAAGATAAACTGAAAATCAAATTTGTTTAGAATTAAGGGTTTTATTCGGTCCCTTTTATTTGGTTCTACATTTTTTAGATCTAATTAGAAATCCATCAGCAGACAGGATTTTGAAAATGCCAATTTTGTTCTTATTTATTTTTAATTTAATTAATGGTGTATGCTAATCGTCACTGTCACTATTGCTCATACTTGTTGTTAGGCATGAACAAACCCTTTAGACTAAATATTAAACTCATATTAAACTCATCCTGCACCATTTGTGCGACTGATGCATCTGTGCAAATCAACATTTCATGTCCATCTATTTATTCATTTATTCATCAGGGTCCAGAATAACCTGTTGGAGTTTAATGGCTGACTGTAGTTATCCCTATTAAAAAAAAAAAAAAATCAGTTGCTGCCTTAATTTTGAAGCATAATCAAATTGGCTGCTCAAGTCATTTCAGCTTAAATGAAATTAAACTGACTTAAAAATTAAGTTAAATCTTATGTAATTAAAAAAAAAAATTAAACTGAAATTAATTACAATTATTTTGATGGGTTAAAGTGGAAATGGAGAGAGAGAAAATAATATATATATGTATATATATATATATATATATATATATATAATATTGAATCCAATTTATGCATTACATTTTAAAGTCTTTTTCTGTGTGGTTGCAGATTTTTCATGTAGCCTTTTGTACTGGAAAAACTGCACAAAAAAATCACGCCGTATTAAGATGCTGTATATGAGGAGATGAATGGCAGGTTTTGGGCCTGTGGTGTGTTTTTATCAGAGGATTGCTGTAGATTAGGCAGGTCTGGTTAAAACCTCAGCTACCCTGGGAGAGATCTTACAGAGTAAATCCCAGAAATCCATGATCTCCATTACCTCATGCAACCTTTGTGATGTTTATGTCCTTTTGCAGGATCTACTGACTGCTGGAAGCTCCGACGGGTCACATGAGTTCAAGCACAAGTGCATTAATCCTTCAATGCCATTAATCTGGATTAGTCAAACAAAGACTTCCGATAATCATCTTTAATCACTCTTGGAAGTTGCCTGGGCCTGTCAGGAATACATCAGCGTCTGGGATTTGATGTTGTGGTGGGGGATACAAGCTATTTCTCTGAGCTGTTTTTCAGTCAGAGAGTTTTGAAGAGACATTCCTGCGGTGTTACGCTTTAGAGACACGCAGGGCCAAAACAAAGACTTCAGCAGAGTTATTCACTATTATTATAGTAATATTTTGAATTAGCTTTTATTTTTATATTTTCAGTTTTGATTTCAGTTTAGGTTTTATTAGTTTTGGTATGTGCTTTTGTCATTTTTATTAGTTTTTGAGTTGTCTTTTTTTAGATATAGTTTTAATTTTTATTTCAATTTTAGTTATAGTCATTTTAGTACTTAAACTTATTTCAGTTCAGTGCAAGCAACATTTCTAATTTACTTTCAAGTTCTGTAGGTTTAAGTTCTAATTATTTTAGTTTAGTTTAGTTTAATCACTGAACATTTTTAGTTTTAGTTAAGGTTGTGAATCAAATGATTCGATTGGCGATTCATAGTTTTTGATTCGAATCAGGAACAATTTTTGCTACTTCAGAATGATTCAGTTTGATCTGATTCCCAATATGATTTGATTTTTTATTTCTGTAGTTTTAAGCATTCATAGAATTATGTAAATTCTTCTACTAATTTGTGTTTGGTAAGAAAAAGAAAATGACACTTATGAACTACTTAAGATTGTCTATTGCAAGCAACACATTAAATCTGTGCATACTGGTCACATTGAATATAACAAAGAATGCAATGTGCCATTAAAATGTTTATAAAATAAAATGTTCAATATTCCATATTTTTTAAATGATTTTATTTATTTCCATGTGTTTTCTTGGTCTGGAAATAACTATTTTAAAATGTTAAAGTATAAGATTTGTCATCGATGCATCAAGAAAATGAGTGAATCATTATACCTCTGGTATAAAATGCATGTAACGTGTATTTTTATGTGGTCTGTGTTGTTTATTTATTTATTTAGTCATTTTAAAGACTAAAGCTCAAAAGAATAAGACAGCAAATCTAACGATGTGTGTATAGGATGGATGAAAGGTTGAAGGTGTAGTTCACTCAAAAAAAAGTAAATTCTGTCATCATTTACTCTCCTTCATGTCTTTCCAAAACCATTTTAGGTTACACTTTATTTTAAGGTGTCCTTGTTACAGTGTAATTCTACATTAAAGTACTGAGTAATATTAATTAACTGCATGTGCTTTAGGGTTAGGATTAGGATTAGGGTTACTTGCATACAGTAATTATGCATAATTTATTGTTATTGTTATTGTAATAGTAAGTACATGTGTAACAAGGACACCTTAAAATAAAGTGTTACCCCATTTTATTCTTCCACTGGGGTGAGCTCTAAAAATGACCACCAAAACAAAAGTAGTCTTTATGACTTGTGTGCTTTATTTAATATCTTCTGAAGCAATTCTATAGGTTTGTGTGAGGAACAGAACAAATTTAGGTCATCAAATGCTTAAAAAAATAAGTCCTTTTAGTTTTAGCTTTCAAATCTCATAATCTTTAAATATGGATTTTCAGCCAATTTAATCAATTTAATCAGTTCTCCATACAAAGTATAACTTCAGAAGACTTGGAATGAAGCGTATGAATACTGTTATGCAAAGTAAAAATAATTTTTCAAAGTTGTAAAGAAAGATTATTGGAGTACGTTTTACTAGAAAATACTATTTCAGTCTTTCTACTTCAAAATGTCATGTTTGATTCAATGTGTTACTTGCCATTTCTGTGTTCCTTTTGCAATTACCGAGTGAAAATTAATCCTTTTTTGTTATTTTTGAACATTGACATCTGTTCTTATTCACTTTCACTGTAGGAAAAACAAGCCAGGCCTTTCTGCTAAACAAAGAAAGTAAGTTATACAGGGGTTGGAATGACATGAGGGTGAGTAAATGACAGACTTTTCATTTTGGGGTGAATTATTCCTTTAAGAGACCCTCGAAATAAATCATAAGACAACTAACCTGCATAAGCCTTCACGAGCGGGGTCTCTCTCTCTAAAATAAATATAATCCAGAGCTCTGAAATCTTCACAACCCCACATTTACAAGTCTAATTTAATCTGCTCAGTGAAACGCTCAAAGCCGGTCTCATCGCTGAGCAATGACAGTTTTAAACCCGAGTTACTGTACAGCTGGAGGGAGCTGTGGGTGGTTTTGGATTTCTTCACAGAGCAAAACCAATCGCTGAAATGCATATTTGATATATAAAGACTCTAATAGACACGTTCCCTCTCCCACGACTCGCTCAGAAAATCTTCTCAAAACCACGGCCTGCTCTTCTGCTCCTAATTAGCACCGGGATCGAAAATAAGTCGGCTTATACCAACGGCAACAGAAAAAAAAGAGAGGGTTTTTTCACGTTAAACCTTCTTATGTCAGAAAATAGACGCCCGCTGGGTAGTTTCAGGCATTTAATGTGGTTTTCTAGAGAGCCGTATGGATGCCTTGTCCTGATTTATTCACACTTTGTTACTAAAACATGCTTGTGTGGGTTTAAGCTTCATAATTTGCTAATTAGAATTTGTATTCTAATTAGTCTTTCAGTCATACTGGTTAATTTGGATGAATATAGCTCGAAAATACACTCAGATTAAAGCTTAATTGCTGCTGCCAAACACCGGCTATATTAACAAATCCTGCGGCAAACTGAGTGTAAGAAGTTGAACACTTGACAAAATCACAGGCTCTGCCAGGAAACAAATGTGTGTTTACAAGGCCCATACTAAGAGCTTTTCTGAGAAAACTAATCACTGAAAGTTTGCCAGGGCAGTCGAATCAAATCTTTTAATAATATTAGGAGTTTTATTCGAGGCTCTTAACAGAAGAAAAACTAAATATCCACTACCAAAAACATACATTCAGATGTGTTATGTGGCATAGTGTGTGTCTGGCTCAAAAACAACAAAATCTTACATTTTATTTATTTATTTAGTCTGTTTGCCAATTGGGTGATAAAAATTTAGGATTTATTTTCTGAAAACAAGTCTCAATATCTTTCAGTGTAGATATAGTTTAGATATTTTTACAGGATAAAAAGGGTTTTTTTGGGTTACAGGTTACAGGTTTTTTTTGCTTTTCTTTTTTTTTTTTTTTTTTTTTTTAATAGTGTGAAATTTTTGCCCAGGCCAAGATTTATTTATTTATTTCTATGTTTATTAAATTTCATTTTTAAACTATTTATGGGTAAGAAAATTACATTCAAACAAGTCTCAATAACTTTCATAATGTTGCTTTTACAGGATTAAAAAAAAAACATTCAATTCATGATTTATTCTCTAAAAAACTAGTTTTAATAATAGCTTTCATAGTTTTGCTTTGGATGTTTTAAAGATGTTAAAAAAAATGTACAGGATAAAAGTACAAAAATACTATTTATTTGTTTGTTTGCAATATAGTGTGAAATTGGCCAGTTTTTGTCCAGACCAAGCTTCAGAGTTCACCAGTATTTATTAAACTGTTTTGAAATTAATTAATCAAGTAATTAATTCATTTTTTAAAACTATTCAACCACTGTGAGTGCTGAAATAACATACTTTATCTTTAATGTAAATTAAATGAAACAAGGGATTGTCATGTTCTCCATTCATTAGACTGGATCTTTCTAAAATTTTCACGAGCTGAGGTGATTTAGTAATAATCTATATTTCTCATTTTAGTGCTATCTCCCACATTTATCGGTCAGTTTATTGACACAGACACACACACACACACACTGTGGGTGACTTTAACCGTTTGAAGCGCATCAGTTTCTCTCTTCTCTACAAGATGAGGATCCTACAGCTGCAGCTTTAATCACTGTAATTAAGAGATAATTGGCATTAAGTATTCTCACATAAGCTCATCTCAAATCAACGGGAAAATGGCTACTGCTGGTTTCCACACGTGACACACCGTGGTTAAGCTCTCAGAGATGCTTCGAAGCATGTGAATTTACATCACAATACATGTCTTCTCCTTAATGAAGTGTAAAGCATCTGTCAATCAGATGCAAGAGTGATCGTTTATATTCAGTTCAAACTGGTTTAATATTGGCACATTTGGATGAAATTTCAGCTGCTTGTATCAATCAATTCTATGCATTTATTTTTGACTGTCAGTCAAGCATCACCATTACTATTGCTCAAACTGAAGGGTAATAATTTTACACAAATCCTTGGTTACAGAGACTTAAGAATGCAGGACATAACAACAGCCTAGAACACCTTAGCAATCTGGAAGCTCTGTAGCAACCCAGAACTCCCTAGAACCACATAGCAACAGCTTATAAACAACCCAGAACACCATAGCAACCACATAGACATACTGTTTAAACAACACATAATACCCTAGCAAAGACAAAGCAACAACCTAGACACAAATTAGAACACTATAGCAACAACCGGGAACACCATAGGAACACCCTAGAAACAAACCAGAACACCCTGGCAAAATTGTAGCAACACCCTAGAAATAACCCAGAACACTCCAAAAACCACATAGCAACACCCTGGAAACACCTCAGAACATTATAAAAACACTCTAGCAACAACCCAGAACACCCTAGTGTAGCAACACCCTAGAAATAACCCAGAACACTCCAAAAACCACATAGCAACACCCTAGAAACAACCAAGAACATTATAGAAACACTCTAGCAACAACCCAGAACACCCTAGCAACCAACCAAAACACCCAATCATCCACGTATCAATACTCTAGAAAGCACATAGGAACACCCTAGCAACAACCTGGAACAGAAACACCCTAGAAACAAACAGGAGCACCCTAGCAACCACATATCAACACCCTAAAAACTTCCAAAACTCCCTAGAACCACATAGCAACACCCTAGAAACAAGCCAAAACACCATAGCAACCACATAGCATCACCCTAGAAACAACCTAGAACACCATAGTAACAACACCATAGTAACAACCAGTGTCCTGGTCAAATTCCCTCCACTGGCCCTTGTCTAGCATGGCCTCCTAACAATCCCCATCCACTTGATTGGCTCTATGACTCTCTCTCCTCTCCACCTGTAGCTGGTGTGTGGTGAGCGCACTGGCGCCGTTGTACTGTGACTGCCGTCACATCATCCGGGTGGATGCTGCACACTGGTGGTGGTTGAGGAGAGACCCCCCACATGATTGTAAAGCGCTTTGGGTGTACGGCAATACACAATAAAGCGCTATATAAATGCATCATTCATTCATTCATTCGTTCATTCAACAAAGAAATACCCCAGAACACCCTGCCAACAAGGTAGAGACACCCTAGAAACAACCCAAAACACTCTAGATCCCACATAGCAAGACCATAGAAAAAACCCAGAACACTCTAGCAACCACATATCAGCTCCGTAGAAACTACCCAAAATGCTCTATCAACCACATATCAACACCTTAGAAACAACTCAGTACTCCCTAGAGCCAAATAGCAACACCCTAAAAACAAGCCACAACACCATAGCAACGACATAGCAACACCCTAGAAACATGCCATAACACCATAGCAACCACATAGAAATGCTGTTTAAACAACCCATAATACCCTAGCAAAGACATAGCAACAACCTAAACACAACTTAGAACACCATAGCAACAACTGGGAACACCATAGGAACACCCAAGAAACAAACCAGAACACCCTGGCAACCACATATCAGCTCCCTAGAAACCACCCAAAACACCCCGTCAACCACATATCAACGTTCTAGAAACCACATAGCAACACCCTAGCGACAGCTCTGTAGTGACATATTAGCCCCTTTCACACAGTAAATCCAGTAAATTGCCGTAAAATTACAGGAACAACTTTACCGGTAAATACAAAAATGCGCTGTTCACACAGGTGATGACGTTCCGGCTTTGACCAGTATAGCACCATTCACACATCAGTTTCAAATTACCGGTAAATTCTGTGACATCATTAACCAGAGATGACCTCTAAACGGCTGCGCCTCACGGTTTTGTGTTTGTAAACATGGAGGGAGCTGCTTTTGGCCCAGAGACATCACATTATATGATTTCAACACAGGACTACACAGGGCAGAGTAAATGCGCCATCTGCGTCAGAATGTTACGATTGGCCCAGAGCCGTTGAATCGTGAATTAGACTTTGTAGTAGTAGACGTCTTACATGAGCGTGTTCTGAACTCGTACGTGCTCATACTGGTAATCTTCATTCTGTGTTCACACACAGCATCATTCCGACAATTTACTGGTAATGTTACAACTTCTCATACTGGTAAATTTCCGGAACAAATTTACCGGTATTTTTGAAAAGGTCCTGTTCACACATGAGGCCAGTTTTACTAAACAGGGCAAATTAGCGTGAGAGCGCAATTCCAAAACAGCGCCGATGGGTGTGAAAATTTCTGCGGGTGATTTACTAACAATGCGCAAATTAAAGAACACAGATGCAACATCTCATTTACATATTGACCAACACAATATACCAAGCACAGCGCAAATTAGCGTAGTCGCAAATAAAGAATAAAGAAATAAAGAAGCCACAGTACATTGAAAAGAACTGGAGGCCAAAAAATGAAGGTTTGCTAGAAGTTTTGATAGACCTGGTATTGCGTGACTCCTAGTTGAGGATTCAGAGTTGTCTTTTATTTCCTGAACCAAATTAAAAATAACATGGCTTGGCAAATGATATGTTCGGATAATGTGTTCTTCTGGCATTCAAAATAAATTAATACATGTGAAAAAATCCTCTCCTTTCTACCACGCGCTCTCTGTTCTCTGCGGTGCCTCCTCCTAGCAACAATAATTGCAGCCATTTCAAGCGCAAACTAGTTTAAGACATGCTTTTTTGGGGTGTTTAATAATCACGCAAATGCCTGTAATTTGACGAGCGCAAAAGTTAGTAAAACGCGTTGCGTGATTCATTTGAATACTCTCCACCCATAACTTTTGCGTCTGAATGGGAAACTCCTACAAATGCATATTCAATAAGGTCAGGTGCAAAAATAACGGTGTCCACGCCTTTTCAGTGCTAATTCTTCACTTCACGTCTTTAGTAAAACCTGACAGTACTATTTTAACGCCAAAAGACGGTTTGCGCTGATGCAAACTGTTAGTAAAACTGGCCCATGATCTCTTAATGGTAATTTACCTGTAATTTACCAGCAAAGTCTGAATGTGTGAAACGGGCTATTAACAGCCATTAAATGTAACATTTTTACAGATTCCAGCAGATTGTTTTTGCTCTTTTCTATGTATTTTTATAAATTTTCTGGCCTTAACCTCGCAGTTCCCATCATCCTCACTATCAGCCTCATACCAGCCAAACACACCATCAGGCTCAATGCAGCAGCAGCAGCGACATTCACACACAGCTCTGATAACAGGGCTAATGATGGTTTGTGTGTTAATTGGAGTGCATGGAGAGACAGTAGAGCAGTTAGTGTGTCACGGCTGATTAACAGCAGGTCAGAGATGCTCAAGCTCTTCACAAGAACAGCATCCTGGGAAGAGACGTGTGTTTTTAGCAGCACGGCAGGTGTTTCAGATCCTTTAATGAAAAGTTGGACAAACACAGGAAAGTCCCACAGTTTACAATTTTCAGAATCGACCAATAAATGGTACACTGTAATAAAAACAAAAAGACAAAGATGACTAAAGTACACTTAACTAGAAATCTAATTCAGTCTAATTCAGTCCTTCTACTTCAAAATTTCATGTTTATTTCAGTGCTTTACCTGCCAATTATCTGTGAAATTTAATAGTGAATTTGGTTGATTTTTACATTAATTTTAATGCTTAATTTTAATAATTTTCACCACTAAAAAATAGCTAGTAACAACTTTTTTTATAAAGCCCAATTTCAAGGAAAAAAGACTGACTTTATTTCTCAGAATTATTATTTCTGAAATATCCCAAACAGGCTATTTTGTAGACATATTGCTGTGAAATGTTTATAAACCTTGCATGATCCTAAGATATGATAGCAAAACATTTGGACTGACATTTTTTCATTTTAGTTTTCATTTTAACTTTACCTACCTGTCTAATGCAGTACAGTTTTTTATTACAAAATATGTTATCAGCAACAATGTGAATAAATCTGAATAAAATGTACATTAATTTCAGTCTGGGCAAAGGCGACAAATAATCAATATCACTGTTTTAGTGACCTAGAAATAGCACAGAATCGTTGTTTTTCATTGGGCAAAAGTTGCATAAGTTTAATTTGATTTGTGCATTTCTAAATCCTAAACCTTTGCTCCTTTTCAGGTATTAAATGAAAAAAAATCCCAGCTTCTCAATGCCGTCTCAGATGTTTGGACCTGCTGTGCAAAACAACGTGAATAATGACCAGCTCACAGGCGGCAGGGCATGTTGTCGATAGCGACAGATCAATTCGAAAGTCGTTTTTGCCTCGAAAGTCATTTTGTCTTTGAGGAGTCATTTCATGGCTAAAGCGTGTGACCGCTTGTTATCACTGCAGGCAAACGACCCACAGAAACCTTTCCAAAGAGGTTTGCAGAGATATTATATGTTGTCAAAACACAGCCTGATGAGAGAAACAGCAGGTTTAGCACTGCAACGATTTTTGTGTCACTGAAAGCACGCTTCACTGGAACATGCCAATCCAACCACTGATACCAGATGCAATCTGAGAACACAAATCATAGATTGCATGCGATAATTCAGACACATGCCATGATTATTGAAGCCTGGTTCCGCCATGGGACAAAAAAATTATTTCAAAGACAAAGTAATAAAAAATTTCTTGTAATTCTGATTTTAGATCTCGCAATTCTGATTTTAGATCTCGCAATTCTGACTATACATTTCGCGATTCTGACTTTCCATCTCACAATTCTGACTTTAGATCTCGCAATTTTGATTTTACATCTCGCAATTCTGATTTTAGATCTCGCGATTCTGACTTTCCATCTCACAATTTTGACTTCAGATCTCGCGATTCTGATTTTACATCTCGCGATTCTGATTTTAGATCTCGCGATTCTGACTTTCCATCTTGCAATTCTGACTTTAGATCTCGCAATTCTGATTTTAGATCTCGCAATTCTGACTATACATTTCGCGATTCTGACTTTACATCTTGTAATTCTGACTTTCCATCTCACAATTCTGACTTTAGATCTCGCGATTCTGACTTTAGATCTCGCAATTCTGATTTTACGTCTCGCAATTCTGATTTTACATTTCACAATTCTGATTTTAGATCTCGCAATTCTGATTTTACATCTCGCAATTCTGATTTTAGATCTCGCAATTCCGATTTTACATCTCACAATTCTGACTTCAGATCTCGCAATTCTGATTTTACATCTCGCAATTCTGATTTTAGATCTCGCGATTCTGACTTTCCATCTCGCAATTCTGACTTTAGATCTCGCAATTCTGATTTTAGATCTCGCAATTCTGACTTTAGATCTCGCAATTCTGATTTTAGATCTCGCGATTCTGACTTTCCATCTCGCAATTCTGACTTTAGATCTCGCAATTCTGATTTTAGATCTCACGATTCTGACTTTAGATCTCGCAATTCTGATTTTACATCTCGCAATTCTGATTTTACATTTCACAATTCTGATTTTAGATCTCGCAATTCTGATTTTACATCTCACAATTCTGACTTCAGATCTCGCAATTCTGATTTTACATCTCGCAATTCTGATTTTAGATCTCGCAATTCTGACTTTCCATCTCGCAATTCTGACTTTAGATCTCGCAATTCTGATTTTAGATCTCGCGATTCTGACTTTCCATCTCGCAATTCTGACTTTAGATCTCGCAATTCTGATTTTAGATCTCGCGATTCTGACTTTAGATCTCACAATTCTGATTTTAGATCTCGCAATTCTGACTTTAGATCTAGCAATTCTGATTTTAGATCTCGCAATTCTGACTTTAGATCTCGCAATTCTAATTTTAGATTTCGCAATTCTGATTTTAGATCTCGCAATTCTGACTTTAGATCTCGCAATTCTAATTTTAGATCTCGCAATTCTAATTTTAGATCTCGCAATTCTGACTATACATTTCGCGATTCTGACTTTACATCTTGTAATTCTGACTTTCCATCTCGCAATTCTGACTTTAGATCTCGCAATTCTGATTTTAGATCTCGCGATTCTGACTTTCCATCTCGAAATTCTGACTTTAGATCTCGCAATTCTGATTTTAGATCTCGCAATTCTGACTTTAGATCTCGCAATTCTGATTTTAGATCTCGCAATTCTGATTTTAGATCTCTCAATTCTGACTATACATTTCGCGATTCTGACTTTCCATTTCACATTTCTTACTTTATATCTTTTAATTCAGACTTTAAATCGCACAATTTTAACTTTACATCTCACAATTCTGACTTAACATCTCCTATTTCTGACTTTAGATCTCGCAATTTTGACTATACATTTTGCAATTCTGATGTTACATCTTGCAATTATATAAAGACTTTATACCTTGTAATTCAGAGTTTATATAAAAATTTTAACTTTGCATCTCACAGTTCTGACTTCACATCTTGAAATTTTGACTTTACATCTTGCAGTTCGGACTTTATATCTCACAATTTTTACTTTATATCTCGCAATTCTGATTTTACATCTTAAAATTTTAACTTTATATCTCGCAATTATGACTTTACATTTAGCAATTATGACTTTACATCTTGCAATTCTGACCTTATATCTTGTAATTCAGACTTTATATTGCACAATTTTAACTTTACATCTTGTAATTCTGACTTTACATCTTGCACTTTTAACTTTATATCTCGCAATTCTGATGTTACATCTCATAATTCTGACTTTACATCTAAATAAACAAAAAAACTTAGAGGCAATCATTTATATACCTCATAAATTATCTTTATTATTTATCTTTATTATATGATTTTATAATCCAGAATATGATCAAGATTGTGATCAAGATGTGAATAAACATTAGTTCACTGTGATGAATGAGAGAGAATAAACGAATCAGTAAAATGATCTGATCTTCCTACTCATTACTCTCTTTCTGTTTCAAAAACACGTGGGAAATTTGCTTTACTAAAGTCCCAATTATGTATTGATTTACACTCCATGAAGAAACACTGAACTGAAATGGGTGAGAAAATGAGGAAGCTGCCAAAGATGGACATTCATACAGTGAATCATGAATCAGGACAACTAACCTGTGCACACGCACCAGCCAATCACATCCCTGATATAAGCTCACTCACTCGGCCTCATTAGCCAGCTATACCTCGTTAACGATGGCAGACTCTCAGTGGAATGCACGTTAATTATGCTAATCAGGGGAGTGCCGCTCAAAGTATTGTGTTAATGTCCCGTTTAGGAAGCATAAATCCAAGAAACACAGTCTCTAATGCTGCATGTTAGGAGCCATTCGTACTGGACGTGTTCTTGTGTTTAAAAACAGCTAGAAAAACAGAAAGAGAAACATTTTATGTTGATACAATGATCAAACTTCCATAATACACCTTTAAAAAAATCTATTTTGGATAGATATACTCATAAATACTCATAGAAATTTAGTTTATATACTATAATTTTAAGAACTGTACAGAACTGTACAGAGGCAATGCTTTTTTTTCAGTCTTTTATTTTTAATTTTTAAAGTCTCTCCTCAACCAATCCAGAACAGACTGTCTTATAATAAATTAATTTAAAAATTACTGTTATTAAATTATAATAATAAATAAATGATTAAATAAAGACATATAAATGATAGTAACTATAAAAATTACATAATATATAAATTTGTGAACATCTCTCTCTCTCTCTCTCTCTCTCTCTCTCTCTCACTTTCTAATTTACTTTTGTAAGTAACAACTAAGTACTTTTGTGCACTAGAGTGGAAGAACGCTTCATTTACCAGAATGCATCACCTGCACTGAATTTCCTCAAATCGCAATTCAGTTAATTCTTCTTACTGTCACTCCAGTTCATTTTCCTATGTGTTTTGGCCAATTTGATGCAAATTCGCACTAATGGGATCTTCAATTCTGAATCCTACACAACCCTGTTTGTGTAACATGTTCGTTAAAATGCCGACATTTGACCAGTTTTTAAAGGCAGCATTTTTCTATTGATCTGCTTGCATTGCATGGTCACATTTCAAAACATTTCCTCAATCGTAACCAGATTAACTGGTAAATGTGGAGTGGTCATTCCTGAGGAAAGGCCAAGCCGTGAAGCTTGGTGGAAGCCAATGTGAACTGTAATTCACCTCTGACGTTCATGCTTAGTCATGAAGATTTATTGATGGAAACTGTAAATGAAGGCCACTGAGAACGTCCATCGCCCGTTAGTGTGTGTGCAGCAATCTTTCTGGAACTGGAACTATCGATCGATATGATTTCCCAAGACTCCTCAGAGTTGGGCGTAGGAGGGGAATGAACTGTTTTTTTTTTTTTAATGTTCTCTCAAGGACCCTCTGAATACTACAGCTTTCCACTGTGCAAATGTGAACTTTAACACAGTCTGTTGTAGATATTCTTACAAGGAGGTCAGATATTAAGGAATATTTATTCACCCGCATGTCATTCCAAACCTGTATGAATTTCTTCAGTATCTAAGGCAATCTCTGAACTGGTCTTTCCATACAGTGAAAACATGATATGCATTGCAATATTACTGTATATGAAGCATCCAGATGGTGATGTAGAAGTAAAATATTCTGTGTCTGGGGTAGAAAGGGTTAATCAGCCCCAAATTTTAGAGAATAATGTGTTAGATCAATGGAGAGAAAAACTCAGCACATCATGTTTGGTTACAAGACACAAAAATGGCATTGACATTAAACCTGGTCAAATGCACTGTTAATAGATACCTTTTATTTGCAGATCTGATGCAGTAACATTTAACCTAGAAAAATAAACAAATGTTAAACTATTGTACTAGGTAGATTTAAAACATCTCCAACAACCCAATGAAGGGAAGAGATGAAGGCATGTTGTCTATGAAAACACTATTATTTGTAAATCAGCAGGTTGTAAAGAAAACATTTTCATTGAGACTTTTTGATATCTTTTGTAAGCAGCCATATGAATGCTTTAGCTCCTTGAAAATTTTGTCTTTTATCGGTAAAATTCAGCTGTGAAAACTCCCTCTGCGTTCGACTTCTGCAGCAAACACGAATATAAACAGCGTCGTCCCTGAAGCGAAGAGTCTTGGATTCTCTTAGGTTGTTGTCTCACCTGTATGGTAGCTGTCAGGGATTGATTCTTTCATCTAGAACAAGGAACAAAGACTGCTTTTAGGTGATGCCAAGAAAAGCACCAGAGCCAAGGTGAAGTATTGCGTGCCTTGTCTCCAGTGGAGCGTAAGGCTTTGATCAGACGTACACAACGGTTTTGGCACACAAGAGCTTGAAAAGCCCAAACACACCATATAATGGGTATGTGTGCGCTTGAACCACACCTGACTCCTCTGCCCTCATCTGAAATGTATGAACCGCGTGTGTTTGACAGACTGAATAACAATGTGCTCTTAAAACGTCCTCATGAAAATACTGAATCGTGCATTTGCACCTGAGATGGAAAAATGGATGCATGACTAGAACTTAATATACTGCCTTTTTTGTTATTAAAGGGATAGTTTAACCAGATCAAAATCAATCAATTAAAACATGGAAAACAGAAAGGATTTAAGTTAGATTTTCTTGTTTTGTATTTTACATATAGACTTTTTGTTCAAATATTTGGTCAAGAATTTCAGACTTTGTTTTCTTTTGGAAAAAAAATCCCTTTTTCACAATTTTGAGTCAATAGTTAAATCTACTTAACTTTATAATGCAAGTGTTTCCATTGTTTTATATATATGAAACCTCTAGGATATGCTTTTTTTTTTTGGCTGGATTTGCATGAGAGCATGTTTTAAATAGCAAAACGCTGCCAAGCCAAAAACCCTATAGCCATTTCCAGCTGACCTGTAGGTGTAAAGCAACATTAAATGGAGTTCACAACCCATTAACTTCTGTAATGATACATTTAGAATATTTAATGATATTATTGATTGCAGTGCTAGGCATTTCATATGAATCCAGTTTCCAAAGAAGGGGTTTTAATCAGGGATTGATAAAATGTAGATGTATTATTGCATTCATATTAATAAAGCAAGATGCCTTCAAGCACCTGATATTATATTCAATAAACATTTTACTTTATTAATAAACATAATCTGATTAAATAACTCCAATAAAAATAAGTTTAAAACTTCCAGACTGCACTTGGCTCATGGTTTCTATATGGAATGCAGCTCAGCCAGAATTGATGGTTTGGCAAGTTTGAAAAGATTTTGCAAAAGTTTCATTACCTACAGCCGTAGCCTAAAGCTTCAATTTGACTTTTGAATAACATTTCTTTTCCCCACATACATCCATACATCCTCGTCTGGTCTTTCTCGCCTCCCCTCCGTGAGGTGTCATAAATTAAGACAGGTCGTTTCTCCAGAGCATTATCTATCATACAGAAATAATTCATTATGACTGTGTGTGATATATAACAGCCACTCAAGAGGGTCAAGAGTACAGAAGACCAATTAAAGCAGTCGAGCAGCATCTTAAAACAAACACTAGTATGAGCCAAAGATTACTGCTACTCTTCAATACTCAAATCAAAACCGGACACGAACTGCTGTAAGTCATGCATCTGACTCTTTCATAAGCATGGTATCAATCATATTCCCATGAACATCATAGAATAAAAATGGCATTTTTACCATCACTGTTTACATTAAATGTAATTAAAGCAGTATCATTTCACATGAACCTTGCCTTTTCCCAGTGTCAGTGTTTTCTGTTATTGGATTTTAAAGTATACAGTTTCTTTTCAAATTTTTGATTTTTGTCCTTCTTTCTTAAGAATATACAAGAAATTCCTGAAATATCATACGGAATATCATGCATTTTTTAAAATCTTTGAATTTCCTCCTAAGTGGTAAATAAGAAATATCATGTGGAATATCATGCGTTTGTTCCTTTTTTTTTTTTTTTGCTAAATCTGCCAAAAAATGGCTACATTATATTTTCAAATTAAACAAAATTTTCTTCATTTTATAATGCAATGATTTGTCTAGGTTATTTTAAATACAATTGCATTAGATCTGAAAATAAAAGTTTAATTTACTCACTCACTCACTCTAATCAATGTTATGTTGCAAAGTTGTGTAGATTTTACTGAATATTAAACCAAAGAAATTACTCAAAATTGCATGCAAAAACCTGCAAAAGTAAATCTTTCTTTTTCAGTTCTTCCAGTAACGTTAACAGAACATCTCTTCGAAGTTAGGTCTTTAATAATGTTCTCAAAACATTAGCACAAAAATGGTATTTAAACATCGTTCACTGAACTTTTTTTTTTTCTGAAACATTTTAGTTGGACGTTCATTGCACAATAGAGAACATTCAAAAATAACTTTCCCATAATGTTTACAAATGGAACGTTCCCTTGCTGTTTCTCGAACATTCACATAACCAAGGAAACAAGTTTTTTGCACATTTAAAAAACTGGATGTTTTGAACGTTTAGAGAACATTCAGAAAAAAACCTTTCGGTTACACTTTATTTTAAGGTGTCCTTATAACAATGTAATTATACATTTAAATACTGAGTAATATTAATTAACTACATGTACTCACTATAGGGTTACTTGCATGTAATTATGCATAATTTATTGTAATTATAATAGTAAAGTAAATGTAAAATGTGTAACAAGGGCACCTTAAAATAAAGTGTTACCAACCTTTTCATAACTGGAATGTTGGCACAACATTCTTAGTTGGTTCAGAGACCATTCAAGGAACATAATAATGTTTTTAAAATGATGAAATGGAACCATAAATGGAACGTTCACATAAGCAAGAAAAAACGTGTTTAAAACAACATTCATAAAACAAACAACTCTTGCCTATCTTAATGGTGTTAGCTGAGTAGAGGTCATAGTTGTGTGATCCAAATGTCCTCCGACTGTCTTTAACCATATTTAATGTGCGGTACAATACAATCGCCCTTTAAATATGTGGCCTCAAGCAAGTGTCCATTGATTACTGTAATCTATCACATTACAGTACAGCTATAGGACATATCTGAGCAAGAATACATTCAAATCTTGTTGGTCCGATGACAGCGCTGACGACAGCAGCCACTTTATCACGTTAAGATGTTTAAGCGGGAGTCTGAGCAGACGGGAGCAGCTGCGCCGTCCGGCCGTATACCGCGAGTCGGTCACTCCGAGTTGTCAGGTCTGATAAACGAGAGCCGAGCTGTTCAATTTCACATTTCGTCCTCGTCATATCCAGCGCTCGGTGATCATGCGCCACTGACCCGTGGAGGGCGGGCAGGAGGATATTGATAAAACAATTATCTGCTCACCGCTCATTTGATTTTCTATTTCAATTACCGCCAGCGAGACGGGAACGGGGAGGATTGCACTATTGATTTTTTTCCCCCGTGACAGGAGAGTGCGAGACTCCTTCACAGGCCGCTTTGATGACACCGCAGCCATGTAATAGCATGCTGTCCTGTGTCCTTGTCTGCTTTTCAAGTCTCACTTGTTGCAGTTATGTGTTTGGGGGAGAAATGGATGTTAAATTACTGTGTTAAGGCACTTCATGCAAAACCATTGTTTTTTCGGCTATTTTGCTTCCATAGGCCTAACTTGTTTTGCTTCAGACTAGCAGAGAGAAAACATCTAAAATACACATTTATGTTTTTATTATGCTTTATCTACTTGCTTTTGAGCTTTTTCTCCAGTTCAGTATAGCACTTAGCCTACATACACCAAATGTAACAGTTTTATTCCTATCTATATTCTGAAGGTGGTTTGTTCATATAGCTATCATTCACACTGATTTCTATAAAATGTTATTCCTATAAAGGTGAAAATGTATTTTTTTATTGCCTGTTGGCAGTATTTTCTGATTTTTGGAGTAAAAACCTAACTCTAACTCTAATATGTCAACAAAATTAATACAAGAATTTAAACCATGGATTTATCCTGTTACTGCATGCAAATTTCCAGAGAAGTTGCAATAAAAAAAACCAAAACAAAACACAATTGTCCTATACTGTGATTAATTTAAGTGGCGAAAGTATGGTGATTCACCAAATCACCATTTGGTGTCTCACTGTAAGCAATATTTTTGAAAGGCTGATAGAGACAAAAAAAAAAGGTCAAAAAAGTTAAGTCAAAAAAGTTAATATTTTAATAAAAGATTATGAATACAAATATATATTTCTGATCTAAATAACCCAAAAAATACGTATTCAAAGTAAATGTGATCAATTCTGATTTCATTTTGACATTAAAGCTGTTCTTAACAACAACATCGAAAAAATCGAACAAACTATCTAGTCACGACTGTTTCCCAAACACGGTCGCATCTCCATCGTCTGAACCACGTTAGTTCAACAACATAGGGCCATTGTTAATGACGTCACACACGTGTGGTGGAGGAATAACTTATGCTATTTAACTGATTAGAGGTCTCTAAAATGCTACTGCATTGAACATGGCACCTACTGACTAATTTACTATTTTTGTTCCCTGTCATTGTGCTTTATTTGATGTTTGATTCATCGCGGGTTCCCTCTTACGTCATACTCCAGGGTTCCCATTGGCATTTATGCACATGCGCACTTTTCAAAAACAGCGATTACAAAAATACATAATTAAAATGCATTTTATATTTAGATAGAATGGAAGATACAGATAGTACTGCATGTTAGCTTGCTTGTTGTGCCCAAGAGCATATTTATTTAAGCCCATATATCTTACAAACAAGAAACTATGAAACTACTTCTAACCACAGGTCGAGAACTGTAGTTCAAACCATGTAAGTTTGTGACACTGATTGCGAACGTTCGTTTGAACTATGGTTTCGGGAAACACCGAATCGTTGAACTATGCTGGTAACGACGGAACTTGCGACCATAGTTGGCTAACGATGCTTTTGGGAAACGCACCCCAAATTAGTCAATTTATCAACATAAGCACTAGTTGTAGTTATCACGTTGTATAGTACCACTCATATCAGTTAAAAGCCCTTAAACTTCATCTAATCAACTCCAACCATGAGATTCCCAGTAGACTCTATTGACACGACTGATAGACAGTCATAAACCAAACCTGCTAAACAGCAATATAAAAGAGCTGCAATGATAAAACACAAGGGAAAAGAAGAAGTGCACTGTGGGAAAATCAAGCCCAGAGCAAAGAATTCATGAGCTCCTCCTTTTAACAAACCAGGGTGATCTCAATCATATTTATAAACAATATCGACATACTGACAGCATCTAGACTTTTATGCATGTGCAGCTTTAAAGGTCTACAAGTGTTTACAAATCCTTTGAAGACTGGTCTGAACTGGACCTGCAAACCAACACAGGTGACCAACTTCAACTCAGACTCAAACACAGCAGGACTTTCGTTTCTCAGTAAATGAAGAAACCCTGAAGTACATTTCTACTGCAAACTAATTTAAAAATCAAATCCAAATTGTGCATTAAACTAAACAAGTATGAAATATAAGTGAAACAATTTTGACGTGATGGTGAAACATTGTTTACTGCATATATACAAAATTCTTTGAATACAAAGGTTTATGTTATTGCATCTATAATAAATGTTTTTAACTCCATTACATGACATGGTTAATGCATTTACCTTATACGGCATATGTTATATTATATTGCATATATATTGCAAATCTTGAAGAATTTGTAAATTGCACAGCATATGAGGTTTTAGGCCGTTGTGCTTTGCAGCAAGTTTTAAGCTTCCATTTGTTGCCTTATTTTTTCATCTCAGAAAAAAATGAAGTATATACCAACCAACCTCCAAAATGGATATGAATAAAATATCAGTTTCTTCTCCTCAGCAGCAAATGAGGGTTACTTGCCTTGTTAAGGCAGAGAAAATGCTGATTAAATTTTCATTTCACTGCAGTCTTTTTGCACCACAATTTCTGCTCTGAAATATCTGCTGGACGCTGACGAGGGCCATGTGTGCAAAAGAGGAAACTACATGCACTGTGATATCTATCTATTTATCTATCTAGCTAGCTATCTAGCTTTTATTTTTAATGTTTTCAGTTTACATTTATTTATTTATTTGTTTGTTTGTTTGTTTGTTTCCTGCCAGATATCACTGAAATATGTATTGTGGGAAGTCACCTCTTTGACACTGCTCTGTTAGCCAATCAGAAAGCATGGAGCCAGTTTTCTGCCTGTCAATCATTGCTGACATGTCTTTGGAGGGCGTCACCCAGCTGACTACACAACTGATTGCATATATAAGTTGTATGAAGATGTTTTATGTCATCATCTCATTAAACAAAGTCAAAGAGAGTCATTTTAGCAAAGTGATGAACAATATACTTATTAGAAATATATTAAAAAGTGTTAAAATCCCAATTTATATACTTTGCACTTTTTCTACTTAATTTTTTTAATAATAAATCATAAATCATTGCCTCCAATACTGCTGTCACCCCAAGCATTTTAGAAAACAACTGCATTTTTGTGGACACAATGCATTTGTACTAGTAAAAAATATTTTTAATTCAGAAACACAGTATCTATTTTTATCAAATAAAGTGACTGCTAGCTTATCCTCTTTTTCTCAAAAAAGTAAGAAAAGTGATGCTTATCATAAATCCACATTATCACTTTTACCAAAATCTGTAATCAAGGCCACTTTTCAAGCACATACGATAAAAAAATAATTATTTAGATGAAAAAATCTGAAGTTTCATATTGCAAGATTTCAAGTTGTCAAAAGTGGCTCTAATTAAAGAATTACCAATATCCAACTTTACATATATTAACATTTTCTCTTATAAATGGAAGATTAGCCAAATATAATAGCGCTAACATTTTCAATAAGTTCCATTTTTAATAAGTCATAAAGAATGGCCCAAGATTTAATTCAAGCAAAATGAAGGATATTCTTTACAGATTGAAAATAATTTCTGTTTTGCACCTGGAAAAAAAAAATTAAGATCACACCTGCGTTGCTATGAATGAAAAACACACACACACAACGTCCTGATGCATGATGCAAAGAGGAAACGGCCTTGTGTGAAAGTCACACACATGCATGTGACGTCTTGAGCAGCCCGACTCCTGTTATATTTTCTCTCTATAAAATATACGACCCTTCCCTCTCAGGCTTTTATCCCATGTGGAAAAATTATGGATGACTGCATATCACAAATAGCACTCATATCGCATGCACGTCACAGGGGAAATGTAAAATATTAAAATACATGAGGTGCGGTGTGTAGCATTTACTTTAGGGAAATGAAATATGAATGCAGTGATACTTTAGCTCAATTTAGTTAACCTGTCGAGAGCGTGCGGTTGTGCTGACAGAACAAAATCAGTGTCTTTCAGGTCAATTGACAACAGACTTCATCATTTTTACTCAATGTCTTTTAAATTATGGTGTTTTGGTGATTTTAAGTGAATGTATGAAATCAGTTCTCCTCAAGTTCACCGCATTAACTATGAAAATGTTCCATTACTCAGCTAACAGGGAACGTTCTGGCAAGGTTCTCTCAAAGTTTACAACAAACATTCTTCCAGTAGCTTTAATTGAATGTTCATTTAAAGTTATCTGGTCTTTCATAATCTTCTCAAAACACTGAACACAGAAATGATATTCTGAAGAATGTTGGTAACCAAAGAGTTGTTGGTAACCATTGGCTTCATTGTACTTTTTCCATATACTATGGAAGTCAGTGGCTACCGGCAACTGCTTGCACATTCTTCAGAATATCTTCTTTTGTGTTCAGCAAGAAAAAAATAAACTCATACAGGTTTGAAAGAACTTGAGGGTGAGTAAATGGTGTTTAAATGGTGAGTAAATTTACATTTTTGTGTGAAATATCCCTTTAACGTATTTCCTAATGTTCAAATAACTAAGAAAAAAACTAGATGTTTTGAACATTCAGAGAACTTTTAGGAAATGTTAATACTTACTAGTTTCAGATGGTTCAGAGAATATTCAAGAGTAACTTTACCATGTTTGCAAATGAAATGTTCCCTTAGTGTTTCTCTAATGTTTAAAGTGCATATTGCAGGTTAAAAAAAAATTCCAAATGAATATATAAACTTGTATGAAAATACCATATGAACTGTTAATGCAGGATTTGAAAATGTTTTACAAGACGTGAGTGCACAAATTTAGAAGAAAAAGTGACGCTATCCTTGACAGGTCTCAAAAAGCGCTTTTTTTTCAACACCGCGTCATATTACGTCACATAAGGGAGTCGTCTGCCACCTTTGAACGTTCCAGTCGTCTGTTTTGGTAGTTATTTACTGAACTCTTGTCTTTGGTAATTCTTCTTGTTTTTGGAAGTTACTTCCGTCTATTATCGGACATTCAGTCTGAACCTATTTAAAATAGTGATTATATTCAGGCTGAATTATTAGCTGAGAGAGTGAGGTTTCTGCCAGCCATCTAAACCTAAATAAGCGATTTGGTGTGCGCCTTTCTTGATCATACCACGGAGACCCTCATTTGAGCGTTCTGGTTCCACTGGGATGCGACCAAGAACTCAGCTGTTCTTCAATTTGTGACTTCGCGGATCCAAGTCCTTCTCATTCAAAGCAGCGAAGAACGTGGGCCTATCGCGGATCATCGAGATATCCATAATCAACTGTACATGTCTGTTTTCGCGTTTGCTACTTCTTAGATCGGTGAGAACATAATTTATTCAAACATATTATAGCCTATTTTACCATCGGAGTGTGTTTCTGAGCTTTGGAAGGCTGCAGTATGAGATCAGGAAGCATTGAAGCGCTGTTATGAATACAAATGGACTGCCAGCTTCCACGCTCTAATGGGAGTCTAAAGGTGTGATGAACCAAGTTGAAACTGCATTAAGCAGTGAATGTGATCTAAACTTGTGCTTGCTTCTCACAGCATATGCCGTCTGAGAGAGGAATACTGCAGGTCACCACAGGCTCCACGAGAACGCAGCACTGTCTTCCACTACACCTGCTCCTCTTTCCAGACCCCTCCAGTCAGAGGATCAACAAGATCAGGCTGCTGGCGTGTATCTAGCACAGCATTCACGATTTAACACACGTTCACAACACATTAGTGTGATACCCAGACTGAAAGGTTTTTAAATGGGTCAGATGGTATATTTTTCTTTCGGTAGTATATGTTTGGTGCATCTATGTCTATCTATCTATCTATATACTGTATATATATATATATATATAATTTAATTAACAGTTGCAATGTTGTGTTTTGAGTTAGGTATTAACAGTGCTATGAAATAATATTTGTTATGATTTAGTGCTGTATAAATAAAACTGAATTGAATTAACCATAAATGCAGATCTGCTTGATATATATCTGATGTAAACTTCATAAACAAGTTTTTATACAGTAAAACAATTTGTGATTGTGATTATTTTTTTATTCCATTGTTTTCCTATGGTTAAAATGGACCGCTCTCCCTTTTGATGCGTCACTTCCGGTTTTGGCGGTTTTCAGATGCGGAAGTAAAATTCTCTCACAAAAACGACTCCAGAAGCCTTAATAGCGTATTTTAAAGTATATTTTAAAGAAAATCTAGTTCCTACATTATTTTTCTATACATCGACTCACTGGGGTCTCTAACCTGCAATATGCCCTTTAAATAACCAAGAAAAAAAAACCTTTTTGAACATTCAGAGAACTTTCAGAAAACGTTAATACAAGCTTCAGAGAACATTCAAATGTAACTTTCCCATAATGTTTGCAAAATCATAAAATGGAACGTTCCCTTAATGTTACTCTAACATTCAGATAACCAAGAAAAAAAAAAAATTATTCAACATTTAAAAAAGTGGACCTTTTCAGTGTTTAGAGAACACTCAGAAAACATTAATACTTAATAGTTTCACATGGTCCAGAGAACATTAAAAAGCAACTTTCCCATAATGTTTGCAAAATTATTACATGGAACTTTCCTTTAATGTTTCTCTAATGTTCAAGAAACCAAGAGAGCTTTTTACATTTAAAAAACTGGACGTTTGGAACATTTAGAGAGCTTTCAGAAAACTAAACACTAAGAAAAACATTTCAGATGTTTCAGAGAAAATTCAAAAGTATGTTCCCATAATGTTTGCAAATGATAAAATGGAATGCTCTCTACCGTTCACATGACCAAGGAAACATTTAAAAAACTGGACGTATTGAACTTCCGACAACATTTAGAGGTTATGTTTTCATAACTTAACAAGAACATCAGCATAACGTAACATTCTTATTATTGTTTGCTGGGCTAATGCTTCAGAAACAAAGTTGCACAATCCTTTTTATCTTTATTTTCAGCACTAGATTACTTTTTTTTACTAGATCTAATGCATTTCTTTTTGTTTTGTTTGTAAAATATTCAGCTATTTTTCTTTGTGAAAGACAACATGCGCACTCAAAATCCATTGACATTAGCTGAATGCTTTTGGCTGCACTACTCACCGAGCGCAGTAACATTTGCTCAAGAAACGTACATTGTGCTTTTAGCTCTACACCGACACAGAAGTACATAAGCAGGGAAGGAACGCCAGGGATTTAAATCAATTATGCTCCATTCTCGTGTCCATTTTCCAGGCCACTGATCCATGCCTCCCGTCTCTGACAGTCCTCCGCAGCCTACGGGGTAAGCAAGCTGAACACAAGCCGCCTGGGCCGAGAGAGTGTAATGATCCACCCACCACAGTCAAGCGCATCTTAACCACTGTGCAGCCCAGTTAATTGCACAACTCACTGCTAGAGTGAAAACGAACACGAACTGCAGCAATTGCTCAGGGAATGTGTACTATATGAATAAACAGATTGACATGTCTGCAGTCATATTTAGGTCCCTTTTTAATCATGTTCATGGTTTTGTAATGCTATTATACTAGAAATATAAAAATTGTGATCATGGTAATATCATATTTAGTGGTGCTGGAGAAAGCATTATTATGGACCGAGCACTTGTACTCTAGCCGAAAGCAATGGTTTGTAGTTGAAAACGCATTAATGATGGAGATGTTTCATGCAAACACACAGATTTTTGCTTCTCTAGATGTTAATTAATGGACTGGAGTGGTGTGGATTACTTGTGGATTATTGTGATGTTTTTATCAGCTGTCATTCTGACGGCACCCATTCACTGCAGAGGATCTACATCACAGTGATGTAATGCTACATTTCTCCAAATCTGTTCCCATGAAGAAACAAACTCATCTACATCTTGGATGACCTGAAGGTGAGTAAATTTTCAGCAAATTTTCGTTTTGGGTGAACTATTCCTGGGTGCAAATGCAAACATGCAACTACTGTCTTACTAGTAAACCTAACAATTATTCTCAAATCACTTTATGCATGAATATTATCTCTATTGCTAACACAACAGCCAGCATTTTTATTTATTTGTTATGTTTTATAGTCTCTCCTAATTAAATTTTATTGCTCAAATAGATGTATAATATTCAGCGTGATTGATTTCACTCATTAGCTCTGTCAGATTGCGTCAATACTAAAATGCCCCCAGAAGACTTCAGAAGTGCTTACTTAATATAAAGCAACCTAATGAATCAAATGCAATTGCTTTGCTGTACTTCAAGCTGACATTGATTTTACAGAATGAGAGATGCATATTTACAAATATGCATGCACTGCAAAAATTGTTTTTGTGAGTGTATTCAGCATGCTGAGTTGAAAGGGGAGTTACTCACTACCATGGTAATATCTGAATGTTTACTGTACTGGCACTAGAGTGCGCTGTCATGACTAAATAATGTTTTACATTAAATTTACACAACCAGTTGCCTCACAGAGCCAATGAATTTCCATGTCTTTTCAAGGCATCTGATTACTTACAAAGCAGTTTAATTAGAAAGCAATATCAAGCCAATGAAATATTATCAAGCTGGGCATACATAGAAAAAATATGTATATATTCACTGTAGCTATTTGACTTTTCCATGACTGATTTGACCTATTTGACCTTTCAAGGCCTGATGTTTTCTGACATAAGTTGCACAATTCTGCATAGATTGATTTTTCTGAAACAAAACTATTCATTGCATATTTATTCAATCAATAATTGTAAAATTCATTAAAATAATTAAAACTGTACATAAAATATTTAGCTTAAATCATTCTGAGGTAGTATGACAGACCTACATAAAGAAAAACATCACTTTTCACTGAGGGAAAAATGACTGAAAGATTACTAATGTGTCATTTCTATTTTAAAGTTGTTGTTTTTTTACATACCAATATTTATTCATTTGAATGAATTCATTTCTAAACCAATAGGTTGAAGATAAAGATGTTACATGGTTAATAATCATTGTCATTTATAAATAGGAATGGGTGTGAATTGAGATTGTATCTATAGTTGCATCTATAGTATAGTTTAATCTATTAGAAATTCAAATCTGCAGAAATAATTACAGCACAATGTAGCCTATGCAAATGTATGTGTTTTTCTCTTTCCAGACATAAAAATGCATTGTTAATTCAATTTAAAGAAAATGCACTTTATAAACTGAATTTCATCTTCTTCTTTTAGAAACACAACAAGGCATCTTGACATATGAGAAACATCTGCATCTGCAAAGAATTTAACATCAAAAAATAACAAAAATTGGATTTGGGCCATGTATCTGACATGTCTCCCTCAGGTGAAATTTCCTTCTCATAATAACAAGTTGGCCTATAAATTGTGAAATGCCTCGTTCATTCAAAAGTTAAGGGCCCAGCATCTGCTGAGATGCACATTTCTGAACTTCTGTGTTTCTGCTATGCCTATATCAGAGATACAGCTCTAAACATTAAAAACATTTCCAGCCCACTTATTGTCTACAGTGCTGTTAACATGCAATCAAACTGCATTTTTGCTGAGTAGAACTGCAGATATCATCCACACCTTTATAAAATACGTCATCAGAAAACACCACACACAGCTCATTCACACTTTGGTAAGGAAGCATCTGTCAGTGTAAAACACACCATTGTCCGTAATAGACGTGAGCTTCTGCAGGACTGCTGGTGGCTATTGTGAATGTAACAGCGGTCTGTATTGAAGAGCATCATCCGTGCAGGTGTATTATGGCAGCGTATTGTGTGGGGCATAAAGGAGCACTTACCTGTTTTTTCTTTGATTTCACAGAGCACGCTGAACAGAGCCGGTTTCATTCTGTGACAGTTCAGCCCATGCTTTCTTTCAAGGAAAAACAGGAAGGATACAGAATAATTGATCATTCATACATGCAATTAACACAGTGTTTCACATTCATAGTTCCACTGCTGTGCTACTAAATTTATCGTCTTGATTCCACCTGATTGCACATCACAGCACCATGCAAGTTCAGCCAGTGTTTCTCATTAGGAAACTAACATTATTAGGTTTCACAATCACATACATTTATGGAGTACTTTTCTTTAATTGTTTTAAAGACATTTATATAAAACCATATTGTTACGTTTAAACCAAAATCAATGTGGTAAATGTATTATGGTGCATTGATCTCTACAAAAGAGATAGTCTGCAACAAATGACACTGTATAAGCTATAGAGTATTTTCTACATTGTTAATATAATTAATCACCAACTTATTGAGACAGACAGCACATAATGGAGTTAATGCTTTTATATTTTAACAGCAAATAATGTTTTTGTTTGTTCTAAATAAACACTGACTATTTTTCAGGTCGGGGTAAGTTGTGTTTTATTATTTTAAATTTCTGTAGGCCATATTTTTAAACACTTTTTAAGAATATATTAAATATACTTTATATGTATATTATATTATTATACCTTTTACATTTATTTGCTGTTTTATGAATTGTTTTGTTGTGTTTATTTCAAAATATTTCAAATACACTTTTTTATTTGTATTTTTTATATTTTTAATATATAATAATTTTGTAATATTATAATTGAATTCTTCATATGCATTGTTTTGTTGTATGATGCATTTTTAAATATTTAAATATTTTTTATTTGTATTTATTTTTTTTTACATATTTTTATTTTATTTTATATTATTACCATATTATAATTATTATTATGATTTAATTTTTTTTTTAGATTTTTGCATGTTACCTTTTACATTCTTTGTTGTTTACCGATTTTTTTTTTTTTTTTTGGTTGTTCATAATTATGTTACTGACACATTTCCCTGAAAAGCCTATATAATTGGCTGTTTAATGTCACACTGTGACAACTTACCCCATATCTTGTGACAACATGCCCCGCTATAGGTGGCGTGTTAAATGAATCGTATCTGTTTTCCTGAGAACAAATATGCTAAGTAGTTTTTTGTATTCAAGACTGTGGAAATGGACGTTTAAAACCACAATAATAAATATTCGCCGGAGTAAAAAGTGTGTAGTGAGAAGATGCCTGTAAATACACCTTATTGTTATTAATAAATTGCGCTACCATGGACAGCATTGTAAAGTGTCATTGTAAAACTAACTTTGCCTGAGCCTCGTCCAGGCTCTGGTCGGTGATGGTCATGATCTGATGCAGAATGTCTCCGATGTCCTGCTTGTTTCTGGCGTCGGTTCCGTCATGAGGCACCGGTAAAGCCACCGGGTGTCCAGCGAGGGTCACGCCGCCCAGGGTCTGCATCAGATGACTCTCCTCCATCCTCCGCCTCAAAGAGCTCTGGTGTCTTTTAAAATCCACACAAGAGAGATGTTGATGCCGTCCTGAATCAATGCAATGGAAATGACGGATGCGCAAGAGTCCTAAGTGCGCGAAAACAAAAAGTGCTTTAATAAAACGATCCACTGATCCCAGAATCAGAAACAGTCTGGAGCACTTTGATGCTTTTACTGTTCGTCATTTACTTCGTTGTACTGTTTCTTCACACTATTATTCCATGCAGTCCAGTGGCAGCTTCTGCAAAACTTCAGAATATCCCCCTCTGTTTGATTTTCATCTTCGAGAAGAAAATAAATTAGTGATAAAAATGGCATGCATAAAACCTGCAATAAGCCATTGGTTTTCCAGTGTTCTTTCTTCCTGTTTGTTGAGCTGTGGAATAACGCAGACAGGTTGTTAAACGCGCCTCGCGCTCTTCTGGGTGATCTACAGCAGATGTAATGGGTTGTGAGAATATCCTTGTGGATTCCTGTGTGCGTCTCGTGCGCAGCAGCTCCTCCTGATGATGTTCCCAGTGTTGCACAACAGCGTGCAGACAGGCGGCTCCGCCCACCCGGGGTCTGCAAGTGTGCATCTGTGCTCGCCTCACCATTGCATACATTTATATGTTCAGAGTCTGGACGAGGCTCAGGCAAAGTTAGACTTAAAACGACTCTTCACATTGCTGTCCATGTTAATACAACTTAGTAAGGATTTATTAATAAGCAGCTTCGCACGACACATTTTTAAACTCCGGCGAATATTTATCAGTGTGGTTTTAAAAGTCCATCTAGACGGTCCTGAATAGCTACTGAAAACTATTTAGCACCTGAATATTGCAATGTTGCTGTCTAGGAAAAAAACTAATAATTTAACACCCCACACATCCTATAGAGGGATATATTGTCACACGGTATGAGGTAAGTTGTCACACGGTGTTATTAAACAGCCTATTACAAGCTGTTCAGCGAAATGTGAACAGTAACACACTTATGAATAAACAAATTTCAGAAAACAGTAAAAATGTACAAAGATAGCATGCAAAAATATAAAATAAATAAATAATAGATAATAATAATAATATTGAATAATATAAAATTAAAAATAAATACAAATAAAATATATTTAAATATTTAAAATAAAACAATACCTAAAATGGCAAGCATCTAAAAGACTGCATGTAAAATATTTAGTTATAACAATATAATATTAAATAATACTTTTTAAAGAAATAGAAACAAAATATGTTTAAAATATATTTTTTTAAATGTAAATGTAATTTAAAATATTGTCTACAGAAAATTAAAATTCTAAAACACAACTTACCCCGACCTGAAAAATAGTCAGTGTTTATTTAGAACAAACAAAGTTGGTGTTTAATTATATTAACAGTGCAGAAAATATTCTATATCCTATACAGTGTCATTTGCTGCAGAATACCACTTGTGTCAAACAAACAAACAAACAAAAAAAAAAACAAGCAAGCAAGCAAATAAATAAATAAATAAATAAATAAATAATGTCATTGCCAAGAAATAAATAGGTAAAACAAGCATATAAATTCATTTAAAAATGTTTTGTCAGGTAACCTCAAAAATATGCTTCATGTGAAAACATCTAAATGATCTGAATCAATATGACACCGGTTTAACAGTTTAATGAATATTTTTTTATAGATCTGTTCAGGTCAAACACAAAATGATAAATAACTACATAATAAATTAATAAACAAGTAGGTGTAAATACATAAACAAACAAACAAACAAACAAACAAATTTAAACAGCAGCATTATAAAGTGGCGGTCTAATCAATCTAACTACAGGTTAAACTAATTTTCTGATTTTCTGATCATTACAGTACATTACAGTACATTGTTCATTGATCATTACATCATTACATTGTTGTTTTTTTAACTGTTGCATCCATGGTGCAATAAATTTGATTTCATCATCGTCATAAAAACATAATATTACACACAGCTACAAAATAACTTAGTAAACAATCTAATATAAATTTGTATATGCACTAAAAACAAACAAACACACAAACAAACAAACAAATGTTAGTTATGTAATTAAAAAGCATACTTGATGTGGTAACATCTAAGGTATCAGATTTTATTCCAGTCAAAGATATCATGTATGACTGAATCAGTCTGATTAAATGCATCAGCAAATGTCATTTTCCCTGTTGTAAAATGGCACATTTTCAGTTTTAAGCTACAGAAAAAAAGAGAGAAAAAAAAACCTATTGCATTTAGTGCGAGAATTCTTTAATTTAGTAAACATTATTCTGTTTTTCCCTATTACACTGTGATTTTGCATGGTCTAGTGTAAATAGTGTATCTTGCATATTGAGAAATGTCATAGCCTATTATTAAAAACTTCATAACAAACAGTGTTTCTCTCTTTCTGTTTGTTTAACAAACTATGAAAATGTTTGAATCATAAGATATAAAGCTATATTATGTTGTGTAGGATTTTTGTGAACTGTTACAAACCTGATGCATGGTATCCTCTTGAATGTTAACTCCGTCCATTATTTCTTATTGATAGTCTTTGTTATACTTACAAAGCAAAGTTATTAATTGTAGATATTGTATAATGTGAAGTTTGAACATGCCACTTGATGAAAGAAATTATGTAAATAAAGAAGTAAAGAGAAAAATTCAAAGGAACAAGGTAAAAATAATATAATAAAATAAAATAAAATAAAATAAAATAAAATAAAATAATCTCGTTGTCTGTCTATCTACTGTATTTCTATCTACTTGATTGGCCGCGTGTCTTGTCCATCGTTCGTTCTGGAGGGTGTTTCCCAGAGCGGTGTACTTCCGGTATGAGGGGTAAACCCGCAGGAAGTAGCTTACTGGACCACCAACACAGGAACAACAGAGTAAACAGACACATTTATTCTGTTTTTGGGACGATATCTCCATGATTATGAAATGAGAGAGTACAGACAGTCCCTCGCTCAGACGGTACGGCGCGTCTGTGATGGTTTGAGCCGCTGTTATAGGCATGAATGAAGGTAATGATGCGCTGATGTTTGAGGCTTATCGAGCAGATTAGCACGAGCGTTAGCAGGGCCTGGCTAGCGCGTTCACTCAGCTCTTACGTGTGTTTCATCCAAAATATTATTCAAATGTAATTTTATTCATTTCAGACAGCAACGAGAGTACATTTGTGACCCGCTCGCCCTCAAAACGAATACCGTTAATGTGGTTATTGATCAGAAATTGTTAGTTTGCTGGCTAATTAGCATTTTAGCATCACCATTTGTCATTTTGTTTACATATCGAAATTTTTAAAACTTTTTAACATGTGGTGTAACAATATGGTATGGGTGTCCCTGCTTATGTCCTAGTCTAGTTAGTTAGGTTGTTGTTTTGGTTTCCGGTGACAGGAGCGATCATGGCAGCTAGTGTCTAGTTAGTAACTAACTAACCAACTGTGTGTGTTTGCTTTACTGTGTGTTTATATCATAAACATCCTCATAAGAACAATAATAGAGCCTGGATAACTGGTTTATCCATTATACCTGTGTGTGTGTGTGTGTCCCTCGTGATTTTTGTTCTAAACTTGTTGAATGAATGATTTCAGTTGGACTTTTTGTAAGATGTGATGATGTGAATGGATAGCAAATATTTATTTTAATTTATATATCTATTTACTTCTGTAAAGCCTGACATATGAAATAATATGTTTATAAATTGAACACTATACTGAAATTTGTAACTTTTTTGCACAGTTTACTGAGCAGAAATGTACAATTTGTTGCAGATGCTGTTATTTATATGGCCAAAAATGTAATTCTGATAGCTTTTAAATCAGCCAGAAATTTATAACAATATAACAGAATACTTATAATGCATATAAATATCATGTCACTCTATACCTCCCAATAATGTTTTAGTAAGATGATATTTAAATACTTAATTTTATGATCAAAACTCCATAGTTTCAAAATATATAATGCAATGCAATACAATAATGATTGAGAGATGAACAAATAAACGTTACTCAAAAGCCTGATGATCATCGGATGTGAACATGATTTTTGTAAAAAATGATGTATGGATAATCAAGTAAACCTAAGTTGTTTCAGTCCAGTAAGTGTTCATCTTGAAATACTAACAATATAAAAGTTATTTCTGCATTTACTTTAAAGATTTGCATTTAAAGATTTCACAGCCAAAAGACTTGAACCGCAAGATGAAGGTAGATGTTTTTACAATTATGCTTTTAATTACTAAAAATAATAAACTATCAATCGAACAACAGAAGGCATGTAGTAGATTGTGAAGTTTGAAGTTTTGATCATGTAGAAACTGCATATCAAGGATTGCATATACAGTAGGCTTTAATAGGGTATATATATTACTCAAGTCATCGTATGATATTTGTGGCTTAATAATTAAACATATGGTCTGTGTTACTCTGCAGGCAGGCATCCATGTCCAACCATGGAGAGGAGAAAATAACCCCAAAAAGAAGGAAAAGAAGACGCTGCATCGCTGAGGAATCTTCAGCCTCTAACTCCGACTGAGAATCCGGACAGAGAACCGGAGAGCGACAGAGGGGCGAGGGGCTGGTGCTCAGAATGGCTTTCCTCGACAACCCCGCCATCATCCTGGCCCACATCCGGCAGTCGCATGTGACCAGCGATGACACCGGGATGTGCGAGATGGTCCTGATCGACCACGACGTGGATCTGGAGAAGTGCCATTCGTCTGCGGCGTCCGCTGGCGGAGGCTCGTCCGGGGGTTCGTTTGGGGACAGCAGCGGTGGAGGAGACGGCCAGACCTGCGATCTCTCTCAGTCTGTCGACATCACCTCCAGCTGGGACTTTGGCATCCGACGGCGCTCCAACACAGGCAAGTAGCTGATTTGCTGCTTTCTGGGCCCTGAATCCAGCTTGCTGATGTGGTTGGTACAGGTAAAGACGAAGCGCCCACAACCTTCCCACGCTTGGATTTAAGATTGTTAAATGAGATTAGAAAAGCAAATATTGCTCAGCTATGCTTTATTTTTACAGAGAACCATTTGTAAACCTGCTGTCACAGAAACTTGAAAGGCTTCCTTGTAGATTTTCACCAGAATAACAATTCAAGGGTTTACCTCTTTCAAGTAATAATTAATCACTGCCCAAATTTATTCCCTTAATGTTGTGGCAGTTTTTCAGTATGTTATCGAAAATGATACTGATTATTTATTTTATTCAAGGCTTTGTATTGAAGTTAGAAATTCCAGTAACATGTCACTCAGAACAACTTAAAGGAATAGTCCACCCAAAAGTGAAATTTGCTTGAAAACTTGCTCACCCTCAGGCCATCCAAGATGTAGATGAGTTTGTTTCTTTATCAGATTTGGAGAAATGTAGCATTGCGTCACTTGCTCACCAGTGGATCCTCTGCAGTGAATGGGTGCCGTCAGAATGAGAGTCCAAACAGCTGATAAAAACATCACAATAATCCACATCACTCCAGTCCATCAATTAATGTTTGTAAAATACAATTCCATCTAGACATTTTTAACTTCAAACTGTTGCTTCCAGCTATAATAAGATAAAATAAATATATGGCTAAAATAACAACCCATATTCTATTATTAGCTTTCTCCAGTGAAAAAGTCATCATGTCTGAATCAGGAGAAAAATATGCATAGATGAAGCATTGTTTTTAAGCAAAACTAGTTAAAAAAATACTCTAAATTTTGAAATGGATTTTGAAATGAGGACAAGAGAGGACTTTTTCACTAGAGCAAGCGTTATTATGGATTATGGACTGAAATTTTGGCCAGAAGCAACAATTTAAAGGTAAAATGCCTTAACGGATTTGCTTCTTACAAACACAAGCTTTTGGCTTCATGAGTTGTTAATTGATGGACTGGAGTGGTGTGGATTATTGTGATGGTTTTTATCAGTTTTTTCAGCTGTTTGGACTCTCATTCTGACGGCACCCATTCACTGTAGAGGATCCATTGATGAGCAAGTCATGTAATGCTACATTTCTCCAAATCTGGCCTGATGGTGGTGGGTACATTTTCAGCAAAGTTTTCATTTTTGCATGAACTATTTCTTTAAGAGTCCTCATGCTTATCTTGCGCTCTCAGCATTTTCAGTATGTGGCTTTGCATTTTGCAGAGGGATCAGATATATACATGACAATGGCTTGTCAGTTTTTCAGTGTGAGAAGATGGTCTCTACCAGAGTTTACTAACTGATAATATCAAACATGCTCAATGTTGAAAATCTGCTAATGGGATGCCGCCCTAAACTTAACCTTGCATGCTTCTGCTTCAGTTTGCTCTGCGGTGTCGGCCCATGATTACTTCTCTTTCTCTCTGAACGTGTTTTCTATCTGTATTGCTTTGCTTAAAGCAGTTCATTTGATGATGCTGAGAAATGTGACCTTTAAAGCCATTTAGGTCTCCAACAGGAAATACCGCTATAACTTGCTTTTTAAGATGTTAAACCACAACAAGCAAGTCTTAACAAGTGTAACATGTTATCATTATATCAATTAGCATTTGTCTGGTCATCATCTGAACTGCTGAATGGCTTGCAGATGGACAGAAATCACAGCTTATTAGGGCTGGGAATCGAGAACTGGATCCTTTTCCGACAGCTGTTCTGGAACCTCTCCAGACCAGAAAGTTATTTTTGATCCAAAACATTTATTCATTTAGCAAAATACGGCATTTGAGGAAGTTCTTTGGTTCTGTGTATTTTGATTTTTGTATTATATCTGAATTCATTTGACAACAGGCTGCTGAAGGCCCTAAATGCAATAGATTGCAATTGAAAGAATTGCTTCCTAAATAGTGATTATTTAGAAAACCTGAAAGAATTGTTAGAGCAATCCTCAAAGAACCAGAATCTTTAAGTGGAATCCGAATCAGAGCCAGAATCGTTAGTTTCCTTACTCTTCCCATCCCTGCTGCTTACTGATTATCAATAGGCTGAAACCTTGGAGCAAAACAAAGCAGAAAGTTACGCTGGACTTAAACACTGTATCCTTTTGCTGCTTCGTCTTTCCCTCAAAGCTTTCCTGTTAATGCAGCTACATTAGTCTTTACTGTACCAGCCACTCAGAATTGAGCAGGAAAAATGATCTGTATTGGGGCTCGATAAATGTTTACATAAATGAAGAGGAAATTGCAAAAAAAAGCATTTTGATCTCAATAGGTACCATTTAAAATGAAATGTTTATTTGGGGGAATTTGTTATTTTTTTTATCTGATTTTCCTTTTCTGTGATCAAGGGTTAATCTGATTGTGCTTGTTGGCTGGGAATGGCAACTGACTGAAATTGATTTGTACTCTTAGACAATCTTGCCTTTGCAAACCTGTTTCCAATGCTAAAATTGTTTCCAGTGAAACTGGACTTTTGTCTTTTGGAATCAGTTGTAAGCTTATCTGATGATTTCTCTTTAGTCTTTCTTGTTTTTCAGTATTAATCCTGTTCAGAATCATCAGTATGAGCACAAGTTAGTTTTAGTGTTTTGATATTAATCTATTACAGAGAATATCTCAACAAATATGACAATGTTTTGCAGTAGATAGCAGCAAACACACAATGCTTTATATTGAAATATCTTTGAGTGATACTCTAATTAAATTCAAAGAGTAATTTCACAAAACAAACCTTTTTCGCATGGAAAACAAACAGTTTGTGTAATTCACGTTACAGGTGAGTTATACCTATATTTTGCTTAGGGAACAATTTGACAATTATGAAGGCAGAATTAGCCATAATTATATGAGGCTCTAATTATATTATGCTTGTTCAAACAGCTTTTGGTCAGTGTAAAAAAGACTGAAATGCTGATGCTGGGTTATGCTTCGGTTTGTTCCTGGAGTGGTTCAGTTTCAGTCAGTATGTTTTGTCGTGGCAGGTGTTGAAATGCGATTTAATCCTGGGCTAGGGACTGATGATCACTAGCACTCTAGCTTTGTAACGTTGATGAAATGGATGTGGCTTAGCGCTGGTTTTGGGATGCTTTTGTCGGGGAGGGGGATCTTTGAAATATTTCTCTATTATGAACCATCTGAACAACTTGTGCCCAGGACAAGACAGTTTCGTGAGACCTGAGCCTGCTGGTAAGCAAGTGTTCAGGACAGGAAACAGTGCTGAAAATATCAATACGAATCTGATGAATCTTTTCTGTGAATCAAATTCAGTTTGAATTTCAGCAATTCATTCTGTAATCTCAAAAGAATGTTCTTTAATTGGATATAATACATTTTTTCTTTAAGTGGTCTACATAGTTTTTTTTTTTAAATGGGGTTGAAATCCAACTAGGTCCCACAGACCCTTAGGAATGCTGACTGAATCATCACTCTTAAGAAAAAGTATACAAAAGCTGTCTCTGGGCCGATATGTGGCTAATATTTACTTTTTGGGTACTAATAGGTATCTTTAAGGTACTAATATGCATCCTTTTGGGGTAAAAATATAATAAAATTTAGAAAATAAATATAATATAATTTAAAATATAAATCAAAATGATACAGTTAGAACAATCACTTTTTCTCAGAATAAGTATGTTGTTTCATTTTACAGTAATATATGTTACGCTGAATGACTATGGAACATTTCATCCACATTTTGGCTAGGGCTGTGCAATTAATCAGATGAATCGCCTGCGATAATGAACGCGATATTGCCTAGCTTGTCAGTGAACTACGGCTCTGTGTATTAACTGCCGCTCCATCTGAAAGCAGGCGATGGAGATTTAATACTAATCACGGAACTGGCTTTACTGACGAGATGCGCGTGACAATTGCATGCGATTAATTGCACAGCCCTAATTTTGACCTTTTATTTTCACAAAAGTTTGAAACAATAAAGTATACACTTTACTTTTATTTGATATGATTTTTGTGTATATAAAATCACTTTTGATGCAGCCACCAAAATGGGATGTCTTGACTCATGTAGCTATAATATAAAGTTAAACACAAATAATATAATAAAAAAAGTAAGTAAATTCTGTTTTTTATCTTGTAACTAATAACAGTGTTCAATATTGTAAAACTTCAAAACTTCTGTCAGGCAAGTAATAGTCTAACATACACATTGTGAAATAGAAAAGATCTATGTATGAGCTACTTCAGATGTCTAATGTTGCATTATGAATAGCAGTATGGCACATTTGAGAATGCATGAAGTGTTTGCCTTCACATATTTGCAAATAGAGTACATTTTTTCATTCTTTGTGGTTACTATATCATATCATGCATGCAAAAAAAAAAAAAAAAAACCTTCCTGTGGAATGTCCCAGACCACTCAAGTTGAAGGTCCAGAACCAACAAAACACTTTTGACTTGAGTATAAGAGAAAAACCCTTTAAGAGAAACTTTTGCCCTGCAGTTAAAGGGGATTACATTTGCATACACACTTCAAGTTCAAGTGCTGCATATTTGTACTCTCAAAATACCAGCCAAGTGCTCTCTGGCCGAATCTTTTAAGTGTTTTAAGTGTACAAATTGGACTAGTTTAAATATGTTCCAGACACATAAAATGCATACTGAATAAATTCAACTTGTAGGCCATCGTTTATAATCTACGAACTGCATATATGCATATTGTTTAAAATGCATTTGTAAGTGTTTGGAAAATAAAATACTATGTAGATCAGCTGTAGACCTCATGAAGTAAATGGAAAATGTCTTGTACTTCTGTGTAGACGTTCTGAAATATTCGTAATAGTCGCAATATAGAGTGTTTTAATTCCATTCATTTTCATTTTTTTTCTTTGTGACGTTTTCATGACATTAAAAAATTCTCATTACTGTAATGGGGAAAAATAATGATATGATATTAAATTGTATTTGTAAAGTACAAAAATAACTGACTGTATAATGTATAAAGTATACAGGTGCATCTAAAAAAATTAGAATATCGTGAAAAAGTTCTTTTTTTGGTAACTTATTTCAAAAAGTGAAACTTTCATATATTCTAGATTCATTACATGTAAAGTAAAACATTTAAAAAGTTTTTTTTGTTTTAATTTTGATGATTAGAGCTTACAGCTCATGAAAGTCAAAAATCCAGTATCTCAAAATATTAGAATATTTACATTTGGGTTTCATTAAATGACCACAGTATAATCCCTACAGTATAAATTCCGGGTATCTCTTGTTCTTTGAAACCACAATAATGGGGAAGACTGCTGACTAGGCAATGGTCCAGAAGACAATCATTGACACCCTCCACAAAGAGGGTAAGTCACAGAGGGTCATTACTGAAAGGGTGGCTGGTCACAGAGTGCTGTATCAAAGCATATTAAATGCAAAGTTTACCGGAAGGAAGAAATTGGGGAGGAAAAGGTGCACAAGCAACAGGGATGACCGCAAGCTTGAGAATACTGTCAAGCAAAGACGATTCAAACACTTGGGAGAGCTTCACAAGGAGTGGACTGAAGCTGGAGTCAGTGCATCAAGAGTCACCACGCTCAGACGTCTTCAGGAAAAGGGCTACCAAGCCACTTCTGAAACCGAAACAACGTCAGAAGCATTTTACCTGGGCTAAGGACAAAAAGAACTGGACTGTTGCTCAGTGGTCCAAAGTCCTCTTTTCAAATAAAAGTAAATTTTTCATTTCATTTGGAAATCAAGGTCTGGAGGAAGACTAGAGAGGTACAGAATCCAAGCTGCTTGAAGTCCAGTGTGAAGTTTCCGAAGTCAGTGATGATTTGGGGTGCCGCGACGTCTGCTGGTGTTGGTCCACTGTGTTTTATCAAGTCCAAAGTCAATGCAGCTGTTTACCAGGAGATTTTAGAGCACTTTATGCTTCCATCTGCTGACAAGCTTTATGGAGATTCTGATTTCCTTTTCCAGCAGGACTTTAGCACCTGTGCCAAAACCACTTCAAAGTGGTTTGCTGATTATGATATTCCTGTGCTTGATTGGCCAGCCAACTCGCCTGACCTGAACCCCATAGAGAATCTATGGGGTATCGTCAAGAGGAAGATAAGTAACATCCAACCAAACAATACAGACGAGCTGAAGGCCGCTATCAAAGCGACCTGGGCTTCAGTAATGCCTTAGCAGTGCCACAGGCTGATTGCCTCCATGCCATGCCACACTGAAGCAGTAATTCATTGCAAAAGGAGCCCCAACCAAGTATTGAGTGCATAATTAAACCTACTTTGGAGATCTTGAATATTTCTGTTTTGTAAATCTTTTTTTGATTGATCTTTGGGAAAATATTCAAATTTTTTGAGATACTGAATTTTTAATTTTCCTTAGTTTGCTTTTTTGAATTAAATGACAAAAAATAAAGACCTTTTCCATGATATTCTAATTTTTTGAGATGCACCTGTACATCAAGGTGGTATTTGCTGAACTAGATTGAATTCATGTAGATTTTAATAAAAAAAAAAGTAATTGAGACAGGCTTAGCAGCTTTTCTATGTTACAGTAATAAGAATGGGGTTTTTTTTGAGGGGGAAATGTTTAATTGTCTTGAAAATAATGTCACAATCCAAGCCCTTTATGCAAAATATATTGTACATTGTTTTTGTTTTTTTTATTGAAATATGACCTGATCATTTGTTTGTGAGATTCATCCAAACACTTTTTTTGGCTGCTTATTGACGAAGAAAACCAAGATTAGTGTAATAGTGGATCAAGTATGACATTGATTTGTTAGATGACACGTGCTTGAATATTTAAATAATCAGTTTAGTAATAACCTGCATTTTTAATCAAAAATATCATCACTTAAAATGCATCAAAACCCCTTGCATATTTTTTTTCACCAGGTGAATATAGCCCTTATATTTGTTAATCACAGTCATAATATGCATGAAATGTTTTCATTGACCACTTTGAAGTGTAATGGGGTCACACCACTGACAATGTTAACAGATGAAAGTCTTTTCATTAAAGCTCAAAGATTGGAGCGACTGAGGAAAGAACGACAGAACCAGATCAAGTGCAAAAACATCCAGTGGAAAGAGAGAAGCTCGTCTCAATCAGGTACAGTAACCGTACTCAAAAGAAAAGTTTGCATTCATTTTCTGGTCTTTATTTCTTGTCCTCTAAATATGTTGCTCTTCTGTCTTGATTTTCGTAGCAGACGACTTGAGCTCCCTTTTTGAAAAGAAGGACTTTAAGGACAGGCCCCGGAGCACAGGCAGTAAATCCACACTCTCGCTGCGGCTAGAACAGTGCCCTCAGCAGCTCAACAACCCCTTCAACGAGTACTCAAAGTTTGATGGCAAGGTGAGCGCTTTTGTGTCCACACTAAGCACTTTTCTTCTAAAATAACTTGCTGGATTATCTTCAAATACTGATGTTTTTCAAAGTCAACTTGAGATCAAAATGTACTTCTTAATAAGTGTCCCTGTCCCTTATTCTAAAGAAACAGAATACAAGCATCCATTTGCCTCCATGTGTGATATATAATTTGGCTAGTTAGCTAAAATAATCTTTTTTTATATATTTTTTCCATTTTTAGTTCGTTTTAGTAATTTTGTTGTGTGTTTTTGGCATTTTTAGTAGCTTAATCATTTTTATTTTACTTAATATGTCTGTACAGTTTTTATTAATTTGCATTTAATTTTTAGTTTTTTTTGTGCAAGTTAAATTATTATTTTTATTAAATTATTACTTATTTTATCATTTATATATTATAATTTTTTATATGGTTATTGTTTCCGTTTTAGTTAACTATAATAACCCTGATCATTATTAATTGGTCATCATGCAGCGCTGAACCCTTCCTCTCTTGCATGATCAAAGAAAATGAACATGGTTAAGAAATCACTTCCATACTCAATTTTCAGACCTCACCATTAACAGACATTGTTGAAAAATATGTAAGGCTGAAGTGAATGGCAGAATTAATTTAATCAAAACAATTTGAAAACATTTTTGGTATGGCTTACAAAGTGTTTTCATCACCCTTTAAGCAAGCTCTTTCTTAAACACAGAACAGAAACGCCTGTTGTCACGCAGGTTTCTCTCCTGTCTCCCTGCATTAGGATCAGCTCCAGGCTATAACACCTTCGCAGAAAAGAGAAAGACTGCCGTTTTAATTTTTTGACAGGCTTGGAGATTTTAGGTGTAGTTTGTCATTGTGCATCACTTACAGCTGTCTCTATCACCTGTCCCCCTCTTTGGCTCTTTAGATTCATATTTTTACACTCTGTTTTCTGTGATGTGAAATTGTCAGGAATGCAAAAAGTCTTTTCCTCTTCCAATAAAATCTTAAATACATCCCAGTTATTTTAATGTTGTGATATTAGCGATATTAGCAATAGCCCTATTATTTTACTTATTTATAATAAAAATTTCAGATTCTGTTCTTTTTTTATCATCTATGATTTTTTTAATCATCAAATTTCTGATTGTGTTTATTTTACTTTTTTATTTTGGGGCATTGGGTTTTACACAAACCCTTTGTCTGCTGCATAAGCAACAAGGCTCAATTGAATTGCTTATAGAAACGTTTCCTTAACTTTTCTGTTTCAGGGCCATGTTGGTACAACGGCAACCAAAAAAATTGACGTCTACCTCTCAATGCAGTCGACCCAAGAAAAGCTTCACCCCATGACGGTGGTCACGATGGCTAACGCTCGGGTCCACGATCTTATCGGGCTCATCTGCTGGCAGTACACCTGTGAGGGCCGCGAACCCAAGCTCACGTTAGTAGAAAAAAGCTTTTTACACATGCATTCTATATAAGAATTTGATATCTCTACATATCCCAGTGCATGAAGTGTTAAAGTTAAGCTCAGTGCATGGCTTGACACTTCTAATTTGAAAAATGTATATATACACTATATTGCCAAAAGTATTGGGTCGCCCCCTTCTAATGAACAGGTTTGACTACTTTAGTAATTTCTATGAGTACAAATCTTA
>JAFVLL020017970.1:0-11850 GCA_021397915.2 Tor tambroides | reverse complement strand
TATATTTTATATTATATATAAATATATTTAATATATAAACATAACATATTTTTCTTAAATATATCCATGCATGTGTTTGTATTTATATATACATAATAAATATACACAGTATACACATATATTATGTAAAGTTTGTAAACAAAACATTGTAAACAAAAACTTTTATTTTGGATGCGATTAATTGTGATTAATCGATTGACAGCACTAATTGTAACGTAACTATATTAGCATCGACATCCAAGGGACGATGTTTAATGCTTGTTTTAAATGCTTAAGCTCTTGAAAGTCAGGTGGATTCTTAAATGTCTTTGTACTTTTTTATCATTCATCATTACAAACTTTATAGTTATCATTATAGTTATTGTCCTTGTGCGAAAGGCCCTTTGTCTGTTTTTACTCTGCAAATGAAATTAGTTCCAAACAAAACTGTTGCATAATTAAACATTACAGTAGTGGTGTTTGACTCCTGAATGATTCGGTGGAGTGAATGATTCTTTTGTTTTTCTCTTTAATGAACTGGTATTTTGAATGAATCGTTAAAAATAAATGAATAATTAAATAACTCTTTCATAAAGATGTCGCCACTTACTGGCATGACTTTCAGAAAGAATGGCTGAAAAATACAGCGATTGATAAACGCAGACAGGCAGAATCATTTTTATCTCTCCGTTAAGAGTTATGGCAAGATTGGATCTTTTTCCTTACAGCAGTTCCCAAGTATTTAGCTCCATATCAAACATGTAATTTAGGGTCACGTGGGAAAGTTCTGACAGCTGCATTGTATAATTTTACGTTACTGGAAAAAAACATGTAGTTTTGAACTGTGGCTGTCCACTCAACCCTTTTTCTCTTTTTCTTGCTCTTCCTCTCTGCTGAGGTGATCAACTGCGCACATGTTTGAAAGTGGGATTATGCTTGTCTAATTGTGGTGTACGTTGTCATGGTGACTATCAGCCAGTCGGGGGTAAACACCATTACTTGGCAGCGTTTGGGTGAAAAGAGACGTGTTCTGATGTCAACATCAGAATTACAATGGCAAAACAAGATTATGTTTTGGCAGGAAAATCAATAATCTTGCCACGCTGGACCCGTTTTATTTTTATAAACAACCTATAAGGTAAACTGTCCTGGACTCTTTGTTCTTTCTTGCTCTTTTGGCCAGGATGGGTTTTTATAAGACATGAGTCATGTGAGACTTTCGATGTTTGTTGGCACTATTCTGCTTTTGGAATATCCTGTTTTTCAGAAATTGGTGTTTTTATGTGGATAAAAGAGAAAATGATTTCCTCTTCACAGATCTACAGCCAGCCCCTCGTCTGAGTTCAACCATTTTTTTTTTATTTTGTTAATAAGAAAATACATGAACGTCATCAGTGCATTGCAGATGTTGTGTAGACTGTGATCAGATGAATACAGATTCACTTTAATTCTAAGCCGCCCGAGCACACCTGCTCTCCTGCACAGCAAACCTGCTCAATTAACCGAGGGCCAAGAAGAAAACATCACAGGAAGTCAATAAACCCATATCACCCCCGCAGGGGCCTGGAATCACAATAACCCACCACAAACACATTATTACATATTAAAATTTGCCTTTGAGATATTGTGTAACACCAAGTGTCCAGCGACATCATGCCTCTCTAAGACTTTATTAGTTTGCTTTCTCAAATGTACTACTCAAGGGTGCTACGTTGAAATTGAATTGCTGTTTAAACACACTCTCCAACGATGTCTCGGAGTTCAAAGCATACTAAGTGTTTGTCCTGGAGACACTGCAGGCCAAACAAGAGGGATTTAACCCTTCTTTTCTAGACTGCATGAAATAGTTATTATCTAAGCATGATTATTATTAGACACCTTTTTGTGCCACAATAATCTAATGTCTTTGAATTATGTTTGTATTAGATCTTTTCTTAGCATATATAATTCCATTGTTATTTGGTAAATTATGTAATTTAATAAAAATTTGTTGATTTGATAACTTAATTTTATTCTTATTCAAATACATTTAACAAATTACAAAAAATAATAATTGTATAATATAGAATTAAAATAATTGTACTTTAATTTATAATAATTTTATATTATTATTTTGTAATTAATTCAATTTAATTTACTTGATTGACAGCCATAATGATTATATGATGACTATATAGTTTATATAAGTATATAAATATAAATTATGCATTACAATCAGGAATCAGATTTCTAAACGTTTTTAAAAGAACTCTGTTCACCAATGCTGCATCAGTTTGATCTAAAATACAATAAAAACAGTAATATTATTAGAATTTAAACTAACTTTTTTATTCTAATATATTTTATAATGTAATTTATTCCTGTGATGGCTAAACATTAATTAACATTTAAATTTTTTTGGTATCTTTTATATACTTTAGATTTTTTTTTTCAGCAAGAATGCATTAAATTGATCAAAAGTGACAGTAAATATATTTTTTAATTTTACAAAAGAAAAAAAATATGCTTGTCTTTTTATTCATCAAAGACCCCCCCCCCCCCCCCCAAAAAAAAAATACTATGCAGCAAACACTAATTTCTACATTGATAATAAAATACATTAAAATAGAAAATATTATTTAATTGTGTGAAAATATTTTAAACTATTACTGTATTTTTTATCAAGTGATCAAAACATGAACATAACAGTTTTCAAAAAAAAAAAAAAATGAAATGATTCCAAACTTTGGCTGGTAGTGTATAAAGTATACTATGATGGAAATTTGTTTCCTTTTCTTGCTCACTCTTTCTTCATTCATTACTTCATTAAACGGTTGCTTAGAGTCGCAGATGAGTCACACTTCTATTTCCCATGAGGCTTTGCTGCATGAAGATGCTTTTAGAGTGCACTGCTCCTCAGCGTCCACCATCCTCCTATAAATATTGCATTGCAATGAAACTGCATGGAGGTAGATGCTCCCCATGGCCTAATGTCCAAACATGTGCTAAGCTACACAAAGGGACATTAGGAAAGTGAATAAAAAGGAAGAAAGGGATACACAGAGCAGACTTGATCTCCGTAGGCAAGGTCTATGTACAGCCCACCACAGGTGCTTAATAAATCATGAGAATATAAGGCGTGTTGCGCGACTTCAGAGCGGCTCTGGCTGGGTAAAGGAGATAAGTGCATCACTCCAGGTCTGGAATCAAAAGACCCTCTTATGGGTTTGTCAGCAGTCAACACTTGAGCTTCTGACATTGAGAGCAAGCGTGTTGAAGAAGACTCTTGTGTTAACAGTATTTCCACAAAACACCATGCTTGGACGAAGCACAGGCATTGATCAAAACACACTCACGCACAAAAAACACACACTGTGCAATCATTTGAATGTCAAACACCTCTTCAGCCAATTGCTCTGACCTGTAAGAGGACCATATACCTCTCCTTGAGCTTCGTACTTCCGTTTGATTCTCTCCTTCCAGCCCTAAATCTCCTGTTTTCTTTGCTTTCACCCACCAGGAGAAGAAGGGCTGAGTTCTGTTTCAAAGGGATGGAAAGATTACCTTTATTTCCATTATAAAGTACTTTTGATATGACAGGCATCTTTGAACACAGTGGGAACCTGAAATCTAGTACGCTGGCCTTCATTATATCTCTCTCAGTCTTGGATGAAGAGGCGCAATACCCCTGTAAAAGAGCAGTGAATGGTGGGCATCCTGGATTGACTTGTTTGCTGAATATCAGAGTAGTTTTTTCTGATCTATTTATAATGGCCTTATTAAAAGTGCTTTTGATGTGAAGAATGCAACAACAGCACACAGAATTATTTCGTAGTTTGTGGTCACAGCATGCAACATCTAGGCCTGTCCAAGACACATGAATGTAAATTTTTAAACCAAAGATGTGAAAGGATTTTATTGTCTTCCTTTTATTCAATTTTTTTTTTTTTTTAATTTATTGATTTATTTTTTAATGGGTCAATAAGTCATTGTTTTAGGTGTTTAATAATTTTGGACTGCAGATCAATTGACAATTTTTTTTTTTTCACATATTTTGTTAGATGAAATTTTACTCATATTATTCATAAACAGTTACTGAGTAACAACGTTCATTTTGGAAGTAAGAAGGGCTATTTTGCATTTTTAATCTAATTTGGTGGGAAAAAGATAGAAAGAAAAAAATTCACATGCCTTTTTATGACAATATTTTTTTGTTTGGCTGACAATAAAGCTAGGCTTTTTTTTCACGTGGGCCATTAGGCAACCACCATTTAATCCCTGGATTTTATTTTATTTTATTTTTCCTTTCTTTCATTAATTGTAATGATATATTCATGTCTTTCTTTCAGACGATTTTGAGCTAATAGACAAGGCCACTTTTCTTCTATATATATATATATATATATATATATATATATATATAGTGTACTGTACATCAAACCTCTGACACTGAATAATTAAGAGGAAGTCGAGGTCATATAGAATAATGATTGACACCACTGAAATTGTAGTAATGAAATTCCTTTTTAACCTGAAAACATCTTTATGTCAAGATCTTGCATTTCTTCACTCAAAATTATTGATTAAAGGCATATAAAATATGAATGCATTTGGTATACTGCAAAAAATATGTTTAATGCGTATGTTTTCTGTAGTAACATCAGAGCGCGTTAGTGACATTTATATTTTGGATGAATAAAAGGTAAGCTTTCTCACCTTTAATGTGTTCTAGCAAGTTAAAATCAATGATCTGTTGTTTTGCATTCACAGGGTCGGCTTGAACGCGTCACATATCGGTTTCCTGCATTATTATTTGTCTGACAGAAATTTGAACACTTTCTTATTTGCATTTGTAATGCAAATCAAAATTCTCCCCATGTTTTAATAGCATATATTTTCCTACATGTTTTGTTAAACAAATGATTGACCACAATTGTTGCTTTTTATTTTTTAGGCTCCGTGCTTGCAGATTTTTCATAATAGGTTTACTAGCACTAAAGATAACAAGACCTTTCATTTGCAAGGCCTTTCGGAGCTGTCAACAACCCATTCAAGAGCCTACAGCATTGGCTCGGTTTCAAACAATCTTTTTAAAGGTCAGTCCGAAGTTACTTGTCATTTGGTTGACGCTTTTTCCCCACTTGATTTGTTTATAAAGTGCATTTCATTAAATGTTGTGCATACTAGATAGCAGTACTCCGGAAACGCTTGCCTGTCAGAGTTGTTGGTCGTCTGCAGTAATGAGTCAGTGGCGAGCCTAACAAGGCTGAGCTTTTGGATTGCAAATACAGGCCGCTGTATCCATAATGAGACCTTTGCAATCGTAGATTAAGCAAACATGTCATGTGATTGGACTCATTACAATTTTAACAGCAGATGTTGCTTTGTGTTCTTTGATTTCTGTCAAATATTTAATATAGGACCTTATTTTCATTCAGGCTTGTGACTGACATGTACAGACGCGCATGGAGCTGGGCTATTTTTACTGGCACCGAGCGTCAAATTCTTCTCTACGTTCGACCTTACTATGCGTCGCTGGTGTTCGCGGACGGTTTAAATGCTTGGCACGGTGTTATAAAATGTCCACATTCATCAATTCCTACTTGAACTTTTTTACATCACTGTTTCGGTCTACAAAAAGTAGTGTTTATCAACAAAAAAACACTTGTGCATGTTGAGGGAAAGTCTGCGGCTAGCCCAAAAAATGACTTTTTTTTTGTTTTGTTTCTTCTTCCTCAGCGAACCTCCGCACAAGCCAGTTTGCTACTGCCATCAGCCTTCGCAGTTGTAAACCAGAAACAAATTTATTCTCTTCTTGGACCCCGTCACACGGACTTACCGTGCTAGACAATTTATAAACAGTGCTTTCCTCCCCACCCAGCACAAATACCTGGTTCAAATTAAGAGTCTTTAGGAGTTATGGATATCTTTCAGAACTTCACATGTGCTGAAAGCCATCTCTGGCTTTTTTTTTGCATAGCCCACATTCTCTGAAGCAAAAACACAATTACCTCATCTGTAAGGAGCTTACGAAAATGTTGCAAACGAGGGTTATTCAAACATAATAAGTCAAGAAAAATGTCAGGGCGGGATTTGATAAATCTGGAAGTGGCAACAAAGGGGATATTATTCGTTTCGTGGAGCACTATCTCAGGAATTAGATTCAAACACATATTAGAGACAAGACTGATGGCCAACATATACAAATTACCAATGAGAGCGACAAGCTTAATGGAGAGTGTATGGGTAAAAGTCCTCTAGCTGTATCTGCTTGTACAAACAATGCTTTGACTGCATTAAAGCTCGCTTTGTTTGAATAGGTCAGTATGGCTGAGAGATGAAAGCCGATGCTATCTGTCTTAGTCTGTGTGCATATTTCAGCCAAAATCATTTTCTATTCAATTATCATTATATATCAAACCGTTCTTGAAACGCATTCTATATGGTGTTGAAGGCTTTTTTACTACCGTAGATGTTTTTCATGCAGGTTTCTGACTAAGCCTTTTTATTCCGAATCCATTCAAAGCACATAAAACCATCAGAACATTTTAAATATCAATAAATCAGGTGACTCCTGGAAACTGGTGAAGCGGGACGCCCGCTTCAGATGTGCGGGTGGCACACGGGGAACGAGAAGGGGAAAAGGCAGAAAGAATGAAGGAGAACAGAGTTTGCAGTTCAGTAGAGGAGAAAGAAACGAGAGCGCGTCTCTATACCTGCCTGGCATGGGCTGCACACTGCATGCAAAAGCCAAGGGGACTTTTTTAGCTGGAGTTTGAAAGCTTTAGGAACAGCCTTAAATCGTGAAGGTTGGCACCAGTCTTTTGCCTTTGTTTAATCGGGATCGTACAGTAGAAATTGCTTTGGAATAAGAAATACAAGAATTTGTGTGCCTCAAAATGTGCTATTATTTGTTTCCCTGTTACCTGCTATCTTTCTGTAAAAGATTTATGCTTCCCGAACTAAACTTTTTCACATTTGACATTTTCACATTTCTGTCTCTTTCAATTTGATCTGATCTTTAAATAAATTTTCTGAAGTAAAATGCAGTTGCAAGGGTGATTTTTTTTTTTTTTTAATAAAACAAAGATTAAAATGTCATATGTTACTTGTCATTTCTTTGTAATTATTTGGAAATGTAATTGCATTTTAATGTATTTTTTTTCAGTGTAGTAACAATTTTCCCTCAGAAATTGCTGGTAAATTTACAACTTTGAAAAATATTTTTTATAGCGTACTAGCTGGCGCCTTTATGTTCTATTAATCCTTCTTCTATGAAAGTATACGGGATTTTTACGCCTCTTTTATTGTCTGCAATACAAAAGTCTAAAAACGAATATAGCACTTCTTTCCTGAACAAACTGCACGATTTGAGATGTCATTCAATGCAAAGTTTACTACTTAAGGTTAGGGGTTGTTCATTAAGTATGAGCAATAGTAATAGCAATGCTTGCCTTAGCAAGCACCCCTAATAAATAAATGTCACCATCTCTGCAGATTCTTCCACATTTCAAACTAAACAGCAGTTAATTATCGCCTTAGGCCACGAGCTTTGATGAAACCCTCTTTCCCTCCATCTATTCCTGGAAGTGATTTTCTTTAGGTCCTGAGGTAAACTAGCCCGCTGGCTCTCAGCAGGCTTCCCGATGCTACCGCTGCTATGAATTAACATATACAACATTAATGAAGGAGTTACTCAGAAATCTGGACTCAACAACTTTGCGGGCGGCTAAACTTGTGAGATAAGTCTGGAGGGGGGTTCATAATTTTTTGCTCTGTTTAAAATAGCCCTCACAGGATTGAGCTGTGCTTTGTTGTTGATTTATCGTGGATGAGGACGAGCGAGTCTGTTTGTATTACTTGTTTTATTCCTAGACTGCTTCCAAAATCAACAGGTTAGAAACAGTTCTCCCCTTTTTTGAGGGTTTACACCTTCTTCTAAGAATTCTTTGAACTTCAAAAGTGTTGCATTTGTGTGTTCTGAGGAGTCGTGCTTAAGGGCCGTGAGTTATTGGGTTCTAGACTGAAGCGTAGCCACTGTTAATTCCCCTTGGCTCTCTGCCCTGTCTCTGTGTTGAATATGGATGCTATAAGCCCGTATGCACCTTTCATTAACATGTCACTGCCGTTTCTTGTGATTGACAAGGCTGCTGAGTGTAAACAATGCGTGCAATCGGGGTTTGCGGCTGAATTGCAGTGAGATATGCTGACAGTGGCAACCTGCTCTGATTGGTTGCAGGATTGTCATGTCAGTCATGTCTGTCGACGCCTCTATTGCAAATCTGATCGGACTGGAATCTGGAAGATATCCAGTTTCAAGGTGTAAACATGAAGTAGGAGTGAAATCCTTCATGAAAACAAAAGGCAAACAGATCTTGGACACACAAACAAGGAGATTCAAGTTTATACAAACAGAAATTGGCTAAATAGACTGCAGTACAGCAGCCGCCCTCATGCACTCACTGTGACCCCTGCAACTGACAGAAAGAACAATGATGGGACAATGAAGGACTAACACATACACTCATACAGTGGGAAAGAAGCAACCGATGTGTCTGATGAATGGTGACTTTGAAGTTTGAGGGTGATCCTGTAACAACATGTAAATCCCTGGAGAATTCATAAAAAAAAAAAAAAAAAAAAAAAATCACAAATGACAGCACTACAATAGTTCAGTTGTTTCTTCAAGTATAAAATGGGTCAAAGAGATACTGGAAATGGTGTAATGTTATCAATGATCATACTTAAGATTTAACTGATAATATTGCTGACAATATATTCTTTCTAATTCAACATGACTAAAAAAAGAGAATGGTTTGATAATGGAAGAGTGAGGAACTTATTTTTTATAGTCTGACATTTTTTTAATCTATTAATTTTAACTATGAATTATTTAAAATTACAATATTATTCAAATATTTTAACAACATGAAAATAATTTTTAATTATTTAAAATGATTTACTATACACGATTTGTACAAGTAAATAACTATAGTTTTAAATAATTAAATATTGTTCGGTTAAACTTTTGTTTCTCTGAAAGAAATATCTTATGGTCACCATTTATTTTTAAAAAATAAATAAATAGCTGTTTTTTGACAATTTTAAATGACTGAATTTTCAGCAGTCCAGTCATCAGTGTCGTATGGTCCTTCAGAAGTCATTCTAGTTTGCTGATTTGGAGATTATTATCATCAATGTTGAAAACAGAGGTGCTGCTTAATATTTTTGTGGAAACTGTGGCACATTTTTTGGATACTTTCAGAAAGACATCTTTTATTTCATTATAAATATCTTTACTGTCGGTTTTGATCAATTTAATGCCAATATACAGTATATTCTGGGAAAGAGTACGTTGTGTCTTTAAGAGTGTTATGTACTTTTTTCTGTTTTTCTGAAAAAAAAAAAAAAAGATTAGGTAATCACAGCAACTAGTCTGAGAGATTCCTGTAAAGGACCATCACTTATGTCACAGTCACATACCCTGCAAATATACTAACAAATAACTCGCATATGTTACAAACACATACAAATGCATGAATGGCACAGCCGTGCCACCATATGTCCCCCACACACTGTAATGGTTTCTACCGATGCGTTTGGATGCCTTGCCCTCAACCCTGTGTTCTGGGTTCCCCATCTGCTGTCCGCACTCATATGTTTCCTATCGCCAGCGCGGCTGTGGTTCCCTTCCCCGATTCTGCCGGACTGGAAAAACAGAGCTAATATGGTGTGATCCACAGAGCAAGCTTTGATGCAGGACCTTTCACAAACACCCCCACCCCCCGCCGCCATATGGTTTGAATTGGTCTCTTAATTTATTTCCTATAAATGTCTCTTGAATATTCAGTTGAGCCACGTGTGGAGCCTGGGCTGGAAAACAGAAGGCCTCGGAGAGCAGTTTGTGGTGACGTGTGATGAGTATATTTTCCTTTTATTTGTTTTCATTCATTTCTTGTTGCCATCTATTTGTGCGCATATGGTAGGACCAGACAAGACTTCAAGCTAAGCATAGCTGGCCCACATCAGAATAACAAATAAACGACTCAGGGTGAAGGAAAAGACGTCGGCCATGATACCGAGGTAATATGAATCAGAAGTCATTAAAAGGCAATAAGTAGGAGAAGTGGAGGATGAGGTCATTGTGATTCATGTGTTGGAGGTCAGGTTTCATGGGTTTCGAGCTTGTTTTAGAGTGGCCAACTCTGGAGCGCATGGAAACAAAGCTTTCCAAAGTGACTGTAGTTTCCTACAGCAGACGGCGAGAAACGATAGCACTCGCTAACTCACACGGAGCCTTTTCTCATTTCACTCCAGCACCTTTTTTTCTGTGCTGATTTTGGAGGATTAAACATGATAAAATGAGTTAAACAGAACTTAATGGCAGCTGAAAAGATGAGCAATTTGGCCAAACTATTAAATAAACTAATCTACAGCCTACTTAATCTACGTCATAGTGTTACTGATATGTGTGTATGAGTTAACGGACAAATACACTTATAAAAAGTAGACACCGCATATTATGATTGATCCTTCAGTTGGTTTATTGATGGTTGAATGTTCTCATTTATTATACAGATTACTTTGTATAAAATTACTTGGAGATATTGTGTTGATTAGACTAACCAAACTGATAATAAATTCATTTTATTTTTATCCGACACGCTTTTACATGTTAAAAATGCAATTGGCCTAAGTTACTCTTAATTGCTTCAATACACTGGAAAAAAGGTAACTAAATTAACTGGTTAAGAAAACTATTTTAGTGCATTATAGCTCTTCAATTGCAAGTTACCACTTTTTGCATTGTAATTTTCTATCTTAAAATGTATTTAATAAATTTGATATTATTCAGATATTTATATGATTTATACCAACAATACAATAAGGTAGACCTAGCTCTTCACGTCACCACCAAGTATCGTTTTTAAATCATTTTTTAGCTTACATTTTATTTTAATAAATTTAATGGTTTACTTTTAACATATTTCTATTTATACACACTGTAATGTGTATATAAATTAACTTATATTAATTGAATCCAATGTCATTGTCTTATGTAAATTTCTCCAGATGTACTGTAAATAAGACCTTGTGAAGCTCCCCTGAGAGTGTCCTAGCGATGACAGAGTCATTAAGGTGTTCCATTGATCCTGACTCTATCTGAGGAGAAAACTTGCCTATTGACTCCCCCACCCTGTTCCCGCTTTCTCTTTTCCTTTTTTCCCTCACTCTATATCAGAATGGCCTTGTCAGGGAGGATTAATTGGGGGAGGCCAGTGTCAAGCTGTCTGTACAACACACCCAGACTGTGCTCTCCAACAGTAAACAATAAGGGTGTGGATTAGTTTTGAAACAATGTGTTTATTTAAAAAGCTCACTTCCTGTATGCACTTGACAACCCTCCCATTAATTTCATTGGCAGCGACTCCGGTTCAGAAAAATGTTATCATTGTTTAGGAGGAAAATACAAAACCCAAACAAAACAAAATACAGTGCTTTTTAAAATGGCACTCGGTTCCTGAGAGACACTAAAATGCTAGGCGTTGAAATAGCGCCCAGAAATCTCTTAAAGCTCTGAGCAGAAAACAAACTCCAAATCATTTTGTTTGAGTTGGCAGCATTTTATTTGGTGGATTTTTGTTTACAGTCAAAACAGAGACTGAAAATGCTTGGCTCTGCAGTTTTTTTTTGTTTTTGTTTTTTTTCGAACTTCACCTCAGCTAACTGTGGTTGTCTTTCTGTTTTGGTGCCTGTAGGGTCTGAAATTTAGTGCTAGTTGCAGAGCCTTGGAGCTAGTGCTCAAAGCCCCTGTGCCCAGAGCCACATCCTGGCCAAAAGGAACACACTTGCACTTTTCTAACATGCAGAAACAAAGTATTTGGCAAGAAT
>JAFVLL020017969.1:0-58452 GCA_021397915.2 Tor tambroides | reverse complement strand
GAATATTACTTGGTGAAGGACCTGCTTCCTCTTTGGTAGCACATCATATTTATAAATGCCACAAACTAAGAAGTAAAGAGTGAACACATCTGCATTAGTAGTACCGTTAACGTTTATATAAATAAATATATATATATATATATATATATATATGGATGTATTTTACATGTATTTTGTTTTGTTTTGTTTATTTATGGATGTATATTATATGTATTTTTGTTTTGTTTTTATTCTGCTATGTACAATGCTTTGGCAATATGTATCTAAGTATGTCATGCCAATAAAGCAATATGAATTGAATTGAATTGAATTGAATTGAATTGAGAGAGAGAGAGAGAGAGAGAGAGAGAGAGAGAGAAACTGCACTCCTCATGTGATTATTCATTTCAGATAATGGTATAACTACAGCATCTACCAGAAGTGACTAACCAGTTAATTATTTAATCCCTGACTTCTTAGAAAACTGTAACAATGATGACTAAGAGCTTCAAAATGCTCCACGATGACATAGTTGATCTTAAAGTGATTGGTTACTGACATTGTATTTTTATGCAGATGCCCTTTATACATTGTAAACAGCATAAATAAATAAAATAAACCTCTTACATAAAGTTGTAAATAAAACTGATTATAGGAGTATGTTTTCAAAAAAAAAAAAAAAAAAAAAATCATGTTTAATTCAGTGTTAGTGTTTCTTTGTAATTGTGAAATGTACTAGCAATTTCTCAGTTAAAATAGCATGAAATGCATACAATTGTTTGCATTCTTATAGGTTTTGTTTTGGCCCTTACACAACAAGGGCTATGTGCTCATGATGTTTTAAAGCTACATTCAGCATTTAATTGAATAACTGTATCTCAGGTGTTTTGCTGTGTCAACAAGAAAAAAAATATTTATGCGTTTATATTTATATGTTCAGACTATAAAATAGTTGTTCCTTTATGGCAATGCACCTGTGTTGGTAGCAGATGTTTACAGGTTCACTTGACGCCATCAATAGTGTCGTGAGACTGCAAGAATCACGTATAAAAGCACAACAGTCTGCCTTTTCAGTAGCTTAAGGGCTCGAACACACACAGTCACACACACAAGCACACACACAGACACTATAAGAGGAGGATGAATTAAAATGGTTAATCAACTATAAGCTTGAAATGAAGAGCCTGTGGACTCCAGATCAGGAGGCTGTGTGTAAAACATCTCGGCATGAATATGAGTTCTGAGGCAATTCAGGCTAACAAACTCATCCTTGCGAAACAGCCTCAATCTTCTGCTTTTTAGAGCGTCTAGGCTATTTTATCCACCAATTAGTGTCAGCAGCCCAACCCTCTACCAAGTGGACTGTGGAAATATACCTTGGAAAAAGGAACACAGACAAAAATAAATGTCCTTTCTATCAAAAGCTGTAAGCTTTCAGAGCCTAAGGGTTTGGGAAAGAGAACGGTGATGTCTATGTATATACATACGCAGAGATTAATGATTGATATAGAACAGATTCCTCTCAGTGAACCGCGAAGAGATGGCCAGACACTCAGGGCCTTTTAATAGGTGCCATGCATGACTGAGTCCCTCTTACTCACACCGAAACTAATGTAGCAAGACTAAAGGTATGGACACTACTCCCAGTGTGCTTTGTCTGTTCTTGTGATGCGTATTGGTCTGATTTAAGGTCTTATTTTATCACAGTTAGGCAGCTAATGAAGCAAACATAAAGACGGCAATGGCTGCAGAGATTTATCGCAGTGACATCGCCTGTTTGTTAAAATGAAATGAAAGTTTCGGTTAAATTTATACTCTTGAAGAGTTTGTAAAGTTAAACATTTTCACTTTCACTTAGGCTCAAAATCAACTTTCATATTGAACTTGTGCTAGGTCAAAAAGCAACAAACTTCAGGGTGATTTCTAGTTGTGGATTCTGCACACCTCAAGCTAATGGAAAACAGTTTCCAAGAGAATATACTTTCAAATAATTCACCGTAACAAAATGCCCAAGCAGGCTGTTTACTGCAAGCTCTGGTTCTCAGTAAAGGTAGAGCTCTGAATGAGTTCATGACTTGAGTAAATATGATCCAAAAGTAATCATTTGCTATTTTATGCGTATAAAGTCCCAGATTCATTGTTCAGTTGGAGACTTAGCTAGCAGCACTGATAGTTGCCTTTTTTGTGGATTTATAATTTTTTGGACATACACTTAATAAAACAAAATCCAGAAGAAAAAAAACCTGCAGTTTAAAGGGATAGTTTAGAAGAAAATTAAAATTGTCACTATTTACTCACCTGGGTGTTGTTCCAAACCTGCATGAATTTCTTTGTTCTGTAGAATACAAAAGACGACATTTTGAAGAATGTTGGGAACCAAACAGTTTTGGTTACCACTGACTTCCACTGCATGGACAAAAAACACTGGGACAGATACTTCTCAAAATATATTTTGTTTGTTTTTTGAGAAAATATAAAGTCATACAGGTTTGGAACGTGAATAAACGATGACAGTATTTAATTTTCTTGTGTGAACGATACCTGATATATGAATGTACACAATTGTAACAACTGAAAGGAATTATAATAATAATAATAGAAAATAAATATAATTATATAAAAATGCTTACAAAGAAAAAAAGGTATTTGTGATTATATAATAATAAATATATCATTTTATAAAAATGTTATATAACTTTTTTTTTTTGGGTTTTGCTTTTGTAATTCATAATAAATAACATATGAAGAGTTCAGATGCATTTTCTTCTAAAGTGAGCATTTTTTTCTCGGGCTCCTATGTTTATGTTTAGTCATTTCTCTTTAATGCAATGAAAACAACCTGCTCATTGCTATTAAAGTGAAATTTCTGAACCTACACACAGGAGCCTGATAAAAATGCTAAATTTAGAAGAAAATTTCAGATGGCACTTAGAGCCTTTTGCATCTGAACTTCATATGACAATATGGCAATCAAATGTATTGTATATATTAATAATACCAGCCTATCATAGACTGATTTTAGCATTAGAAGAGAACTGATTCATTCTCTTTGGCTGATATATATGTAAATGCATTCAAATGCATTCAAAGGCCAAAAAACAAAACAAAACAAAACAAAACAACAAACAAACAAACAAAAAAGTTAAGCAATCCAACCCCTGATCCTCTTTTCATTTTTCTTGGCAAGTTTATAAGATTCTGGCACTTTACCATGTTTTCTTGTTTGTGTTTTATAACTCATGAAGAAAGTAGCTGATGACAACAAGATTGCTTTTCATATTCCTAGATATAAGGGATAAGTTTTCTGGTGTGTATATTACTCAAAATGCCAGTCAATCAATCAAATCTATATCTGTCTGTCTGTCGGTCGCTTTAATGGAGTGGTGTGCATGCACTTGACTTTAATTCCAAATTTGATCCCTGTTTGCTTTCAGTCCTGTTTATCATTTGCACATGCCATACCTGACATCTGACTAAGTGTCATTATTGTTCCAGTTTCTGGAGATTTCCTGTCTTGTAGGCAGAGATGAGTCATCTCTAATTGGTAGAATAATACAGCTGGCTCAGCAGTACAACAGAAATGGGGTGCATCCATTTCAGTCAGCATCAGTCTGTGTAAATGTGGACAGAGTGGAGACGGTGCCAAGCATGTTTAGCCAATAAATTCAAAAGCGTCTACTCATCTCTCACCATCCAGAGCCAGCTATTAATCAGATTTTGACAAATGACCACAGCTCTCCTGTTATTATCTAAAATCCCACGGTTTATTAAAATAATTAAAGAATACAAGCTTAATTAGACCTGCAAGTTCTCATCCAGGCCACGTTACAGATAACCAGTGCCTTATTAGTGACCACTGTCAATGCTATCAGTTAAATCTCACTGTTATAGTATAGAGGAAAAGAATTTCAGTAAGAAGATCTCATATTTGTATATGTTCATGTAGTATGTTATCAAGCAAATTTGGATGGTTTTAACTTCTTAACAGAAGATTACTGGAATAGTTCACACTAAAATTAAAATTTCCTGAAAATTTACTCACCCTCAGGCTAGTGTCACGCCCCTGGATGTTTTCCACCTCATGTGCTCTCAGTTTCTGTCTCTCGTTGATTGTGTGATTTGGTTCAGGTGTGTTTTTGCAATTACCCTCGTTACCCCATGCATTTAAGTCCCAGTGCTGCATGTCTTTGTTGGGTCCTAGTGTTATACGTGTGTCTTCAGCCGTTCCTAGTGTGGATTACCCCTAGTTCTGGATTACATTAAAGACTACAGGTGTTACTTTGCTCCACGTCTCCGCGTCGTTCCCTCCGACACAGTATCGTGACAGCTAGGGGTGTGCGCGATATTACGATTTTTGGCCGTGGACGCAGAAATATCGTAGTATCCTGCTACAGCGCACGTTCTATCAGCTGCAGTTCTGGCATCTCCTCAACATGCTGTACAATGCCACATACTGACATACATTCACATCTGTGTTATCTTAACGGTAGAGGTATTCTTATGGACGCTGCACTTACTCGCAATCACAAAAGTTTGTTATTTGCATGTTCTTCAAAGCCTTGCCGGTTAAACATTTCATTCACATGTTGTTCTGACATGCGCTTTTTTTTTTCTTTTTTTTTTTTGATGTCTAGAATGAAAGTAAACAGTTGAGAGAAAAACAGATATGTGCCTGTATATTAGATGTGTGCAGGTCTTAAAGGGACAGTACTAAATATGCTGCTGACTGTCATTAAAGGGATAGTTCACCCTAAAATTTAATTTGTCATTAATTACTCACTCACATGTTGTCCCAAACCTATATTAATTTCTTTCTTGTGCTGAACACAAAAGAATATATTTTAAAGAATGTGGGTAACAAACAGTTTCTGTGCCACAATGAATTTGATAGCAGGAAAAAAAAAATACTATGGAAGTCACTGTGGACAAGCAACCCTTTGGTTTTCCATGTTCATCAAAATAGTTCTCTCAGGCAGTTCATATCAGGCAAGAATGGGACCAAATTCCAACACCAAAACTCCAGAAACTCATAACCTTGATGCCCAGACATCTTCAAACTGTTTTGAAAAGAAGAGATGCTACACCATGGTGAACATGCCCCCATCCCAACTATTGTATTTTGAGACCTGTAGCAGACATCAAATTTGAAATGAGCTAATTTTGTGCATAAAATTGGAAAATTTCTGTTTAAACATTTATGTTATCTATGTTCTATTGTGAATAAAAAAAAAATGGCTCATGTGATTTGAAATTCTTTTAGTTTTATTTAAATTGTATTCAAATTAAAAAAATGTCCCAACATTTCCGGAATTCGGGTTGTAAGTGAAAACACTGCAAAATAGTTCTAAATAGGTATGTTTATTGATTGATGTGAGAGGACAACATGGGATGGACTTTTTCACTGGAGGAAGTGTTATTATGGATTATGGACTTCCAGGACTTATCCAGAAGCAACAGTTCAAAGGTAAAGCATTCTGATGGCACCCATTCACTGCAGAGGATCCATTGGTGAGCAAGTGATGTAATGCAAAATTTTTCCAAATCCGTTCAAATGAAGACATAAAATCATCTGCATCTTGAAAGACCTGAGGATGAGTATATTTTTAGCAAATTTTAATTTTTGGGTGAGCTATTCCTTTAATGACTATTAGAATGTTGCCTTAAAAGGCAGCAAGACAGCTCACTAGATTGTGAAATAAAGCCATTATCTCCTTCAGTGGTGATCTTCTACCCAAATGTTTATTAACAGGCCTCTCTTTGAAGCCTATCAGACAGCATTAATCAATTGTGGACAGCGCTAAACCACAAAACCCACTGACATTGTCAGATAAAGCCACTAAAAGAGAGCAATGATTTGCTATCTCTGCTTTCTGATGAATCCGTTCTTCTATTATTTAGCTACCTAGGATCTTCTAGCACTCTGTAGTAAGGTATAAATTATAATGTTGGAGTGCTCTGGGCACATCAGGGGCCTTTCACGTTGGACTTTTGTGTTGTTGTTGAAAACAGCTAGATTGAGCACAAAGGAAAAAAAGAATATTAGTACTTTGGCATTTTTCAAGATTGCTCTGATATTCGCATGAAACAAGAATTATTTCAGAAACTGCGAATATAAACCATTTCTGCAGCTCATCAGGGCCCCCTGCTGGTCTGGAGCCTTGGGCAGATGCTCAGCAAGCCTGTGTATTAATCCATCTTTTTCTCTATTGTCCAAGACTCACAGAAAAGTCTCCACTCCTCTTAATGAAGTGACGGAAACACTGTGGTTGGTGCAGAATGAAGATAAAGCATCAGCCATCATAGCCCATATGCTGCGTGCTCAGTTGAAACAATACTCATTGTCACATTTCTTCATACACACCCTTGTTATGCTCGAAATATTGACCCATAGAGAAAGGTTGTCCACGCGCTATTGCGGCCATAGAATGGCCTGGGAAGGTTTAATAAAGGACTCTCAATCATGGACAGAGCTTGTGGGGAGGCCGCAGGGTGTGTGCATTTGTGAATGATTTCAATGAACTTGGTTACTTAGTCTTTCAGAACAATTTGTCTGTTTTAGAAAATGATTTATAAAACTCACAGAGATAGAGTTACCCATTGACTTAAACAAGAACATGGTAAAAAACACAAGGCTTTCTTATTCAACCATTGTATTTTGATATATCCTTGTTGGGTCTGTCCTCAAAAATTTAAAGGGTGATTCATCTAAAAATGAATATTCTGTTATAATTTACTAAGCTTTGTATTTCCAAACCCAAACACTGTTATTTTTTGTGAAACATAAAATAATATTTTTTCTTTTTTCTTACCCTCGCTTCGTCTTTCCATTTGTATTATTATTATTATTATTATTATTATTATTGTATTAGTATTACATTTACATGTAAGCATTTAGCAGATGCTTTTATTCAAAGCGACTTACAAATGAGGTCAAAAGAAGAAATTAAAACCAACAAAAGAGCAATGACATATGTAAGGGCTGTGCTAAGTCTCAGTTATGTATGTATGTGTTTACATGTGAATAAAAGCCTAAATTAAATCTGTTCATCATATAAAGCAATCTTATCTCTTCACCAAAAAACAAACAAACAAAAAAACAAAACAAAACAAAACAAAAAACAAAACAAACAAACAAAAAAGCTCTCAATTCATATTCTCAATACTTTTAAAACACCTTTATGACCTTCTAGGATATTCTATGTTTTGGTTACCTGAACTTTCAGTGGATGGACAGAAATCTCTCAGATTTCATTGAAATATCTTAATTTGTGTTTCAAAGATGAACCAAAGTCTTATGGGTTTGGAACAACATGAGGGTGAGTAAATGACTTTTGAATGTAAATTAATTTTAATTTTTGGGTGAACCTAACTCTTGAAGTCTCTATGTTCATCTGTAGAAACAAGCAAACAGAAAAAAGTTAATTTTTCTGCCAAGCAGGGCTGGTTTTTCTTGTACCTGCAGAGTCCTTTTTGGGTGAACCTAACTCTTGAAGTCTGTGTCCATCTGTACAAACAAATGAACAAAGAAAAAAAAGTTTATTTTTCTGCTAAGCAGGGCTGGTTTTCTTGTACTTGCAGAGTCAAGTCAAGTCACTGTTATTTATATAGCGCTTTTTACAATGCAGATTGTGTTAAACCAGCTTTACAGTATTTAACAAGGGAAATAGTGTCTCAAAATCATATAGTGTGTCAAAATAGTGTGCCGTTCTCCTCTGGCCAGACGAGACCAGCAGTTTAATTCTAGGTTGCAACAACGTCAGATTGTGCAGAGGATCTGGTTCCTGTGGTCTTGTCCTGATGGCTGTCCTGATCCACCATCTGGGCTGTATACGGACTGGATCCGGGTGACTGCAGTGACCATCTGATCTGGATATAGACTGGATCTGGTGGCTACGGTGACCTCAGAATAAGAAAGAAACAGACTAATATAAGCGTGCCATTCTTCTTACGATGTAACGAGTACATCGGGTGTTAATGGAAGTGTTCCCTGTTCTGGGTGACCTAATTAATGCAGCCTAACAATCCTTTAACGGATTTGAATATTAGAAATGTGTTAGTGTGTTATGTGTAAACCAGGTTAAAGAGATGGATTTTTAATCTAGATTTAAACTGACAGAGTGTGTCTGCCTCCCAAACAGTGTTAGGTAGATTGTTCCAGAGTTTCAGAGATAAATAAGAAAAGGATCTCCCACCCCGCAGTTGACTTTGATATTCTAGGTATTATTAAATGGCCAAAGTTTTGAGATCGCAGCGGACGTGAAGGACTATAGTGTGATAAGAGCTCACTCAAGTACTGAGGTGCTAACCCATTCAGGGCTTTATAAGTAATTAGCAAGATTTTAAAATATATGCAATGTTTAATAGGGAGCCAGTGCAGTGTTGACAGAACCGGGCTAATGTGGTCATACTTCCTGGTTCTAGTAAGTACTCTAGCTGCTGTATTTTGAACCAGCTGGAGTTTGTTTATTAAGCGTGCAGAACAACCACCCCATAAAGCATTACAATAACCTAACCTTGAGGTCATGAACGTATGAATTAACGTTTCTGCATTTGCCACTGAGAGCATAGGTTGTAATTTAGATATATTTTTGAGATGGAAAAATGCATCAGAGCTTATCACGTTCTCCAAAGTGTCTATTTTTTTGCTGTGAGAGATTTTGAGAAAAAGAATTAATAATAGTACACACATAAATGTCTGAAATCAATACCTTAAATAACAACAGCTTAATTTTCATTAAATCATCTCATACACTTACGTAATTTATTAAAGAACCTTACCTTGAACATGTATGTATTGCTTTGGAATTGTCCGGATATTGGGTGCATGTAGTTATCCTGCAACAATTATATAATATTATTACATAATTATTATATATATTAATTATTATATATTATTATATTTATTAATTATTATATTATTAATTATTATATATATATTATATAATATTATATGATATATTATATTATTAGTATATTATACTAAATAATATATGAAGTTTATTTGCAAAAACAGATAAATCCTTTTTTTTAAATTTCAAAAATCATGTTTTTATTATGTTATCGTGTTTTTATTGTGTTTTATTGTGTTAGTTAGCTGTGTTTTTTACCTAATCAAAATAACCCAACTGCAGTTTGATTGAGATTAATTGGAATGCACAATGAAAAATCACGATTTTTGAAAATGGCTAAAAACAGAATTATCTGTTTTTGCAAATGAACTCTTCATAAATATTATACAGTATAATATAATTGTATTATTATTATTATTATTATTAATAATAATAATTATTAAAACAAACAAACAAACAAACAAAAAAGTCATATAAATCATATATTTGAAAAATTATTTTCTGTTCTTACTCTAAGAGTAAAATATTTGAAGCCCACACACTCTCAAAAATTAAAAAGTCACAAGCGAGATGAAAGCAGTGTAAGCAATTTACTGAAGAAACAAGACAAATGTTTCAGTCACATGTTGACCATTTTCAATGCCAAGCTAACTTTTTTGGTCTACACACCTCGGTTGGATTTTTTTGAAGGCGCAGTGAGTCTCCGGCTGTTTTTCTATTCTTACTCTAGCCTTCTTTCTGAAATGATCACTTTTAGGGGGATACAAAAAGTGCATCAATGCCCCCTCACTATTCCACATAAGAGTTTTGATCCATAAAAAAACGGTCCATAAAATCCATAAAAAAGAGGTCATTTTCAGAGAAATCATTGAAATTGTTTACTTGGTTTGTGATATAGCTGCTGTCAGATCTAACACAGTTGACTGCTTCAAATTTCAACAAAAGTCTCTCTGAAAACTCTCCATTACCCTGGTCCTCATATACAAAACAATTTGCGAGCAACTGCACCAAACAAACATAAACCTCCGACGTGATTCTGGACGTCATCAAAAATAAACCATTCACTTGACGCTGGGAACTTTTCAAGCATGTTGTTTAAACTGACGTAGTCTCGCGTAGCCAGACATTCAGACTAACAGCTGAAGGTCTGGAATCCATGGCAGCCTTCATTGGCCATAGCCCATGAGGCCTTTTGACTGACATGTCAAACAACCAATCACAATTTGTTTTGTTCAGCATCACGTTTCGGGCATGGAAATGTCCCCACAATAACAGACCGGTGTGTAAAACTCTCGGATGTTTTTTATAGATTCTATGCCGCGAACTTTAAATATTTCACATACTTTTGAAAATCCAGCGTTTCATCGATCCTGATTAGTGCGCGTCGTCACAGTTGTAAACACAACGGCTTTCTTCTTTCGTGAGGGGGTTTGGCATCACGGCATCTTTGTTTCCAGGCTGAACGTTAAAGAACGCAACACACACATCTCCCGGAAATCCTGTATAATTCAACCAATCCGATGAAGACTTCAAAATTCCTGAAGTGTTTCCACTTTTGTGTGCCATATGCATCAGATGTGCAGCTAGCGGTCCATGGGCGTGACGCTGAGACTAAAACCGATGTATTGAAACGAATGTCCTTTACTCTTCCATTTGTTCTTTTGTCAACATACTAAAGCTCTTGGAGAACGTCAGAAGCTGAACTAGCATCTGTATATTGTATTTAGTGTAGACAGCTTTTGACGTGACGCCATAATTGCATCCAGTGTAGGCAGGAGTCAAGCTGTCAAGTGACTGAATGTCAGTGGGCGGGGCCTAGTTATGCTATTCACAGTACACAAATTACACTTACAAATAACAGTAAAATGCTGCAAATTCATTCCTTACACTTGAAACACAATTTACACCTTTACAAAGCTTCTCTTGCAAATTTAATTTACGCTTACAGTCTTATGTGCGCTTCAAGAAATCTTACCCTGCGCATGAAAATCTTTATGGCATAATTTTACCTTCATAGTAACTGAATAATATTTTTAATATGTGATACAATCACACCACCGTGATTAGAACGTTCAGTGCACATCACCAGCTGCTAAATTCAAATCTGCAGAGGCGCCTTGGCTGGCGCTGAGCTAGAGACAGATGCGTTTTTACAGTGGTGTGCGTTAACAAATCACACATGATTCTGTTGAGCTTATGAATGCAATGGCCAATCAGAGGTGTTCAGATGAGTCATCGGTGTTAGTGCTTGAACTCTGGCTAGTCTGAATCAATGGTAATGTACTTTGCCCATCGTCCCTTATAGATCAACTATGATTTATACAAAATGTATTTACTTAAGCATACACATATTTGAGAATCGAGATTACTAGATATTTCTATTCCTATTTCTAGATGGAGTAAACAGGTTTGGGAATATTTCTAATAAAAAAAGTAAAAATAATAAGTGTGTAGGATATCAGAGACCGAACCAGACAAATTTAAGATGCATCAGAACATTGAAACCTGAGGAGCTGGAATTCAGAGAGGCCCAAGGAAACAGGACAACGTCATAAATCTGTCCAGATCCTAGCTGCAACTGGTTTGAAGCAAGCGAACTAACCCACTCTTTCACAAAACAGCTTACAACCTTGAGACAAAAGAACACTTATTGATAATTCCAGTTCAGGAAGGAGATCGTCAAATTTGGGGCAAGTAATCACGATTAATGGTCAAAGAGATGCACCACGTGATCGTCACATGTGATAGAAAATCACAAGCTACATACTCTCTTGGGCGGGTCTCCCCCCCATACAAGACAAAGAACCAGACTGAAATTCCTTCTAAGCCCTTTTGACCTTTTTGTTCTACACAGAACTACACAGAGAGTCTTTTCCATATGTAGATGCACCTAAAAATCATCTTAAAAGGACTTATGAGCAACTAATCCTCTCTATGCATAACTCCTTATTATGTATGTAACCCACACTGTTGACTTTCATATTTTAAATCACATATTATGTCTTTTTAATAATTATTGAATAGCTGAAGGATTAATATTCATGTTTGGTATGTATGAGTTTGAAAATTCATGCTTTAAATGTTTCTTCCAATTAATTCTTTGTAAAATGTATCATATTCTGGTTATAGAAATCATATCCAAAAGTATGCTTTGCAAGAGCTTGTAAAGTTCGGACATGTGACTGACCATTTAACATGTGGATTTATTGATGGGTGGAGGAACAGAGCAACACCCCAAGCAAAGACAGTATCTAATTGGTCAAGACGTCCAGATGGGACGGTCTGAAAGCCGAGTTTAAAAACTCAGAACACCATCAAACTCTCTCTTACTTTTTTCTAATCTCTTCTCTTTTGCCACCGCGTTTTGACGCTGCTCTTTGAGCGCCATGTGCTCTGGCCCACGTGCCAGTTGCCACCACAATGAGAAGAAAACCCACCTAGTCTCGTTACATCCTTTTATTTTTATTCTTTTATTTTAGTTTCTTTTCTTTCCGTTGAGTTTCGTGTGCTAAGTTAAGTTTGCCAACGCCGTGTCTCCGAGTCCGACCTCGAGCGCCCGTCTAAACTTCAACCAGCCCACAACTCCGCAACTTCAGCCAAGAGCCATTGGCTACCCAAGACGTCCCTTCAACGACTACTGAACTTCCAACCAATCCGCAACCTGGGAAAACCCCTTTCTGCAAAGACGACGACAAAAGGGAATCCCTTAGCAACGCAAGCAAGTAAAACAACTCCAGACTTTTAGCTGGATTGGTGCATTTAATATGAATTTTAGCCTCATTGAGAAACTCAATGCGAGGGTTAAATAGGTGATTGGTGGTTGTTCAGGTCTAGGCAATCGCACATATTGCTGTACACTTGCGATTTCACATTTCCTACTCTTAACTCATCCTTTCCTTACTTTCTCTCTTTCCTGCAACGTGTGAATGTGTGAATGCTTGTGTTCATGTGTTAGTTTAGTTTATGTCTTAGGTTTATATAAGGTTTATATAAATATATTATTTTAGGTTTATATAAGGTATATATTAGGTTTATATAAATAAAATCTTGTTTATATTGAAAAGAGAAGTATCTTGTGTTTTGTGCTCACAAGTTAATGTCTTAATCTGTCGATCTTGTTACTGTGCTATTAAATAGTGTTTTCACTATATTTTGGATTTTAATATCCCGTGCAGAGTTGATTGTTATACGGCTCCTTCAGTGAATCACTGCCGCCTCAGTGATCAGCCGTCAAAACAGCGATTCTGTTCAAATTCCCTATAAAATCATAAATGATTCCCTTTGAGCTAAATTAAACTATTTCCTTTAAATTAAATATTATGTTTTTACGTTACATGTGCATGACCTCCCTGGTTAAATATGCTCTTTTGGTACTGATGGCGTTTTAAGCTATTAAACCTGTGGGATGTTTTAAAGATATAGACTTCTTATATGTCAAAACATCAAGGGAAATTTGATTTCATGACCCCTTTAATTTCCCTTCTATTCTTTTACGTTCTGGACCCTGTTCATTTATTTTTGTCTTGTTAAATGTTAAAATGTGAATAATTTTCCCCCCAGCATAGTTCTATGTAAATACCTGTGTGTCAAAAATTCAAAAATTAATCACATAAGTCTACTACTTTCCAAAAGCTGCTGGGCCTTAATTAAAAAAAGAAAAAAAAAAAAAGAGCCATGCCCCCCCTCAGTGTTTAAATAGATGATAGATAGATAGATAGATAGATAGATAGATAGATAGATAATATTAATAAATTCAAACTTACTAATTCCCTTCCCAATGTCACTTGCTCATAAAATCATGTTGGTAAACATGTTCATCATGCATACTCGATGCTAAGTTTAGCATGGAAAAAAATAGGTGTAACAAACCCAAGAAATTCACATGCAATGTTTCTGGTTGCCATGACAACTTCACTTTCATCATAGTTAAAGCACTTGAACATTATGTATGTAGCTGCACTCATGGAGATACATTTCATCATAAATAGTTTGGAAATGTTTCTTAAATATTTTAAGTTTGTAGTTGAAATTTGTATTTTTTTTTAGAAGAACATATTATTTGAGAGACTATTATGGAGTGTAAAGGTGAAGGTGCAATTAACATGGTGACTGACCAAAGTGACTCACACGGTCTGACCCCACTAGCTCAAATTTCAACTTACAATTTGTCAACTCTATCTCTGATGAGGACAATAGCCTCAGGCTTCAAATATTCCTCAATTACATATGATGACATTTCTCAGTCCTTCATTACTGTATTTCACCAGTAGTTTTGCTTTAATACTTATACATCCTAATAATAGCATTTGCTGATCTAAAGATTCGGGTATCTTGTTTAGCTTGTTTCCAAAGTAACTATTTCAGGTTTCAGAAGAGAACTTCTAAATAAATAATAAATAAAGGTAAAGAAAACGGTGTTTTTCTTCAAATCACAAATTCTTAGAAGTTGTAATGTACCTGAGCTATCAGCGATGCCTTCAGTTGTTACTCTCTGATAAAAAATTAGGGCTATTATGTTGTCTAGCTTTACGCTCTGTTATCTTGTAATTTTTCCTCTTTGAAATTCTGTGGAGAAAAGCTTTCTGTTGCCTCTTTTATTTGAATCTACAGCACTTCTAATCAAAATCCCCTCAGTCTACACATCATAGGCTCTTCAATGGACCAAAAACACTTTAATAACTTTGATAACAGATCCAAGAAGAGGCAGGTGCACAGTTTGAAAAAATAGTGTCATTAGGTTAAGTTCTTACCTTGTAATTGTGTTCTCTCCTATTGTCACAATGGCTTTGTGCAGCTGCAATAGAATTTTGGACATAGTAGACTCATCTGTCAAGGTTTTGTAGTCTTACGAGAATGCTGTGTTTATGACCCTGATAGAATCAATCCACGTACAGTAGATATTGACTATCTGAACAAATAGTTACGATTTCATCACTTGCAGCGAGTCCTAAGACTGAATTTGATAACCTATTTGGATTTGTGTGAAGTGTGAACAAAGCCATGCACAGCTTCAACTACAGTCAATATTAGTGACTGTAGGGCTCCAGTACCTATAATTACAGCTATAGCTCTCAGCTTTGGACTAGAGAAAGGGACTTTTTAAAGGAAATATTCCTGGTTATTTACTATTTAATGTCTGTGCAGTAGTTTTCGAATTGCTTTCGAATATCATGAGACCAGTGTGATGCAGCGGTCTTGCCTGCCCAGTTGCTATGCCTACATTGTAAATGAATACTGTAAAGGCACATTCTGTTCTCTTTTTATAAGCTAAGGGACAAGTATACATTTTTTCTCTGGAAATCAGCAGTATGCCCAAAAGCTGTCCATATTCATTAAATTGTAATTGACCCTGGATATTTCTTCAAGTATCAGCAAGCCGTTGATGTATAGCATCAACCAATCATTAAATGTATAATTCACACAAAATAAAAATGTCGTGTCAAACATGTATGACATTCTTTCTTATGTGGATCACAGAAGAAGGTGTTTTGGTTACCATTGACTTCCACTGTATGGACGAAGAAAAAATATTTCTCAAACTATATTCTCATTTATGTTCTGTTTAAATGCAGTATAAAACATTCAAAGCCAAGATGGTATGTAATAAGTATACCTTTAAGCTAGTGGTTTCCAAACTTTCTTGTAAGCTGAACTTATTAGACGTAAAATATTTATTTCACATGTTCTGAAATTGGTTAAAAGTGCTTTATTTTGATTGCTTTCATTTTAAACTTATGAACATAGTGCACAACTTGACCAATATATATATTGTGGTTATTTCGATGTTTTAATTTAGTATGAAAATGTCTTATATTGCTACTGAGGCATCCAGACACACACAAAAAAAATTCTTTACAAGAGTCAACAAGCACTACAAGTTAGGATCACAGGAAAACACATTTAAACTCACAGTGCTTGCAGAGATTAGTTCATGAGAAACAGCGTTTACTGTGAAATGAGCCTATGAAACACAGTATTATTAACTGATAAAACATGAATTAATTATCAGCTTTTCATTAACTTACAAACCTCCTGCAATTCCCTCACAAACATCCATGGGTTTGCCAAGCCCTGTTTTGGAAACCCTGCTTTAAGCTATAACTTGAACACTAGAAGTCCTGGACATTACAAACTGCAAATGGTAATGCTAATAACTGGTTGTTGTTGTTATTATTATAAATGATCGCTTTTTAGTAATTGTAATGTGAGTGGTGATTAATTGGAAGGTATGGAAGAGATACTACAGTACATTTCACCTTTGTAATTTGCAAAACAATTCTGTAAGGAGACGTGGATTCGTATGAATTCAGAGGCTGCATTTATGTTGAAATTTTACAGAACACTATAAAAAGTGGATAAAAGAGTTGAAAGAACCTCTTAAGTTAATCTGAAGCAAGCCCTGAGGCCGCTCCAAAGCTCTGATTGAAAAATTGCATAAATGTTAAAGAGTACTACTTAGACTTTCTATCGTAATTGAAAAACTAAACTTTACACAGTCACGGACCAGGTGAATCATTATTCAGAGGACTAAAATCATAATGATTTATACACAGGCACCCAGAACTAAAACAAGACTATTACTCTCCAGTATTTACTTGTTTCCTTTTAATTTTTCATTTTGATTCGTCTCTTCAATAAAAGCTTTCAATTAGGATGCATTCCAAATGAACGTCTCTCTGCACTCCATCAAATGCTGGCAACTCTGTGATGTGCAATAACTCCCAACCTTTTAATTATGAGTGGCTTCAAGCGGTGACATTCCTGACAACTCCCATGCAATGTCTGGAAACATTGCATGGTTATATTACAGGCTACTTCGGCAGCTGATGTGTGTTTCCACGATACACGTACCTGGGGAGTGATATTACACTTCTCTTTTCCAGCTTAATAATGTCAATCTTCAGTTACAGTCACCTTTGTGCCACTGGTCTCTAAATGAAGACCTTGGCTTTGTTCTGCCATCACTTTACTGTTGGTACCAATTAGACCGATGTGCTGAAGACACATCTTCTTCTTTTTTTTAACCGTGGAAGATTTAACGATTTCCCCTGTAGACCAATAGATCTGCACTGTGATTTAGAGCTTTTCTCTCTGATGACAGACGGTTATATACCTCCCAGAGAATTGACCAGTGTGAGAGTGTATGAGTGTGACTTTATTTATGTGACACACACAGAGTTCAAAATCTGTGTTGTAGCTCTGAGATACAACATTGTGTTGACACAGACCTCAATTTACATATAGGACGAGTACATGAAGTGAAGGTGCAAAAGAGGCGTTATATAAGGCAACAGAAACGCTTTTCTTTTCTTGCATTTCAGCCCAATATAACAGACCTGTAAGTGAGGAAGTCTTTGCATCAGTTCAAAACCCACATTATTTCCCATGGGAGGTCTAAGCACACACTGTACATCCTCGAAGGCAGTCACAGATGCCATGAAGGCGGTTGTTATTCTCATTTTACCTACTACTAACCTCTAGAGTGGTTATGTGTGAGTCTGGTATTGCAAAAGCAATGGTGGAAATAAAAGCAATGATCCGAAGCACTGAATGCCAAGCACAAGCCATTCTGAAGCACCTGAATATGTATTACAAATCATAGAATTGTTGAATTCCTGTTAGAAAAGTATGTGGATTAAAAATCTTGCATTGCCTCATGCTTTGTGAAGTTTTCCTTTCAGGAGATAAGTTGAATCCTTCAACTTAAAAGAAGTGTGCTTCATTGTATTAAATGTGCACTTGTAGAGTACTTCAAATTTTTTACGTATATGAATTTTTAAATGTTTCATGTACTGTGCATGCAGATTAAAATAATAATATGTGACCCTGGACCACAAAACCAGTCTTAAGTCGCTGGGGTATATTTGCAGCAATAGCCAAAAATACATTGCATGGGTCAAAATTATAGATTTTTCTTTTGTGCCAAAAATCATTAGGATATTAAGTAAAAATCATGTTCCATGAAGATATTTTGTAAATTTCCTACCATAAATATATCAAAACTTTTGATATATTTTTGATATATCAATTTTTGATTAGTAATATGCATTACTAAGAACTTCATTTGACAGCTTTAAAGACGATTTTCTCAGTATTTTTTTTGCACCCTCAGATTCCAGATTTTCAAATAGCTGTATCTCAGCCAAATATTGTCCTGTCCTAACAAACCATACATCGATGGAAAGCTTATTTATTCAGCTTTCAGATGATGTATAAATCTCAATTTCAGAAAATTGACACTTAAGACTGGTTTTGTGGTCCAGGGTCACATATGATATTACTGAAATAAAAGACCACTTAGTTGTTAATCTTTAATTTCATAATTACTTCTATTGTCTTTGAAATAATGGTTAGTACTGACAAATTTACTGACAGGCATTTAAGGTTAAATAAAATATACTTTAAATACACAACATTTAATACATATCAGTTGGCACCTGTATGTTAAACATATTTGTAATTACCGGTACACCAGTGTATGAAAAAGTTGCTATTTTTAAGGTGTCCTTGTTACATTGTAACTACATATTTGTTTAGAGTTAATTGCATGCAATTATGCATAATTTATTGTTATTATTATAATAAAGTACATGAAACAATGTAACATGGACACTAAAATAAAGTGTTAACCAATTTAACATATTTAAAATATATTAACCTAACTTAACTTCACAATATCAAATAACACTGCAGTTAAAATGATAGCAATTACTTTACACATGCTTTAGTATTTTAGTCCACACATCAAAAAAGTGTACTTTTTTAAAGCATAACAAAAGATTTTTAATGCATAATGATTTAAAATACACTTTAAAATAAAACGTTAATTTGGAATTATTACAAAAGTGCACTTTTTAAAAGTGTACTTAACTGCGTTAAGAAACATGGTCATAAAAGTATACTCTCCCTAAATGGATTTTTATTTCATTAATATTATACTATCTGCAAGTACAGTATTTTGAAATTAAAAATATCCCATTAATTTTCTTTTATTTCTGTCTTTGCTCTTAAGCATTTGTATACATTTGAATGTATAATAAGAACTAGCTGTACATGTTGTTATGAGATACCAGTACCACAGTACCACTAAAAATTTTCAAATACATGTCATCTTATTGTAGCCAATTCATCAGTGCACATTTAAATAAATAAATAAATTAAATGTTTGTCTTTACAATTTTTCACTTAAAATGTAATAAGTGGCTTCGGCTCTGTAACCACAGTGTGCGTTGTGAGTCTTGATTATAAAATTAAATTTTATAAAAAATTTTTTTTTTTTGTCTGTTGATTATTGTTAACAAACAGCAGTAGTCTTTATAAATAAATTAGCAGCTGTCTAGACAGCTCAGTAGGCTCATTAGACAACTATTGTTTGGACACAGCATTATAATACAAAGTACATTGTCCAAAAAAAAAAAAAAAACGCAACACCAAGTTTATGCATTGTATTTTCTTTAGTACTTACATATAAGGAGGGAAATACAACAGTTGTTTTTTTTAGGGAGGATACAGGATGTCGTAACAGTGCTCTGTACATTAAGGGTGTGGCAGCACAAGGCTGACAGTACCGTGCTTCAGCAGGTCAGAAAGTACAGCTCAAATCTACACCACAACACAGCATGTGGTCAAGGCAAAGGCCTAGTAGCAGCTCCTTTTGAGAAAGACAAATGAAAGCGCAGATATGGCAACTGCTGTTTCATATACATACATACATCAGTTTAAAGTAGAAAACAATATGAAACCAAAAATGTCCTGATAGTGATGTTACACTTAGGAAAATAATTTTAGGAAACAGAAAAGTGTATGAGCTGCTACCAGAGACTTGCTAGTAGTCATATCGAGTCTTACGTACCCCATCAGAAGACTTTAATAATACAGTGGAAATTATGTTCATTTTGATCGTCAAGGTACAGTTGAAAAGTTTACATTCAGTTCTGAGCCTCCATAAAGGTCAAGTGTGAGTCAAACTAAACCACTGACCAACACACCAACTGTCTATCAAAACCTAATACCTCGACATGTTACATCATTTCATCACACGTCATGACTGAGGGTTTACTCATCAGAATCCTTTGAGAAAAACGTGAAGAGGGTTACAAATCAGAGGACAAAGGTGGAGAGGTGTCAGTAAGAAGTTCTCTGTGACTTTTATCTGGAGTGCAAAGGACCCCTGATTAAACTAGGGGTGAGTTTTTTAAAAAATAATGTTATAATAAAATCTATAAAACAAAAAACTAAATATAGGTGTTCCTTCCCGTTTACAGGAAAATGACTAATAAGACTATTAAAACAAAGCCATGGGTAAATCCTGTATGTTTCAAATACAGCACAGTGGAAAAATAAACATTTAATACAGTGCGTGAATTTAGACGTCCTAAAGAAACTAGGGGGTGGACTGTAACCCTGAAACTAACCTGTGATAGGTCAGCAGCAATACAGATATTTTTTGTGCCTCGCAACAAAAAAAGCTTCCAGACCCGTTACCAGCTTACCCCTTTCTAAACTAGTAAATGTTTAACGTTTCGGGTTTGATCTACTGTGCTACCGCATTTACTTTAACAAAGCTCTAGTGAGCTGCAAAGTTAAAAAGAAATAAACGAGTCCCAAAACCTGCAATTTACATTGTGGCAGATGTTACATCTAGCTTTGAGATATTTCTTGGTATATTAATGAATGTAACCGTGGTGCTATATCGGTATCTGGGGCAGATCTACTTCAACACAATAATCAACCCTTCCAGTGTGTTTGCATAGCATTTTATCCTTACCAGAGATCTTAACTCTATTACCGCCTGGATGGGAATTCATGGTGAGATCAGTAAAGAGACAGAAAAAGAGAAAGAGAAAAGAGAGCCTCACTGAAATTCAAGTATCTGGCTGCCGAGTCCCTATATGGCATCTGCCTCCCCTATTCCTCAGGCTAACTCAGTAATCAAGAGTTAAGCTTCAGCAGTCATTATGTACTGAACATGGTATGTACACAGGAGGGAGGGTCTGGCACATGCATGTAATGCATGGTAACATGATATGTCCTCTATTATCATTTATGTATGATTAGATAATTCTCACAATACAAACATATACAAAGTAAAAAAGAAACAAAATAGCGCTAATTGTGCCTCCAAGTCTCCATTCATGCAGAGGAATGTTGGAGAAGATATCTAACTCCACAATGTACAAGCGCCTGCCTTTCCTGTGCCAACACACGTTTAACTGAGATACAGACTTCTGTAGAGTTGCCCCTGCTTTGGCCCTTACCAATGTGAACAACTGTGTTGTCAGCACAGAGCGAGGTTGTGACTATTGAGAGCCATTTAATAAGGCATTAGACTTAACCAAGACAGTGAGAGAAGCAGAGGTGGCATCCAGATTGAGAATGAGTATGAAATACCAAAGACAGACGAAGAGCTAATTCAGCAACCAAGGCATGTGTTGAACCAAGATAACGCTGAAAAGAGGGGCAGGGGGATAAAACCATTCAACATTTCCAACACTGACAGAAAGAATCCATGGCACGTTCTCACGAACGTCCCTGACAGTGTCTCTGTCAGGTTTATCAACAATGGCATGAAAATGATCCATCTCAAACACAAATCTGGGACAAAAGTAGAATCTGCACTTCAAAGGCCTCTTTGTTGGAGAAGAATCTGTTGAATTAAAAAAAGAGAAGAAGAAGAAGAAGAAGAAGAAGAATGGACACAGTGCCAAGACTCCAGGCATTCCTCTGAGAAAGATCCTATCCACAGTAGGGTGACCCACGCATGATTGAGTACTTCAGGAATCCATTTTGATATCAGTGTTCACAACTGAAATTCTATGTTTCCCTTAAAGATTGTACACTCCCCCTTCTACTGAGCAGCAATCAGACACACCGCTAAAGCCATTTTTGCTAGAATCCCTTAGACTCGTCTTTGGCTTCCCTGGCAGCGTCATGAATATTTTTTAGTACATACAAGTGTCAATGTGTAAGGGAAACAGCACTGTGCAGAAAACCCCAACAAAACTGGACACTAGGCCTTGGTTGTTTTTCTTGTGAAAGGTACCTCCTCTAGAGTGAAAATTAAGAGAGAAAAATAGAAAGGAACATCTTTACAAAGCAGATAGCCTGGTCAGGCTATTTCCTTTATCCTGCGCATGTAGTCGTGCAGTTCCTCTGGGTCCTGAAAGCCCATGTCTTGGCATACCCACTGAATGTCCTCTTCGTTGGCAATGGGGATGGAGTTGTAGGGTAAATCCTCCGTGGGAAGGGTGAAGGTGGTAAACTTGACACGCTTGCGTTTGGAGGTCGGTGAGCTGGCTTCCTCTCCGTGGTCTTTAGTGGAACCTCCGGAGCTGCCATCTCCTCGGCCATGGACTTGGCTTTGTACGCTAGTTTGGGAGCTGCCGCTGCTGTGGTGGTCCCCGTGACAACAAGTCTGTACCCCCTCCAAGGTGTTGCTGGGGCTCTCCACCGTCTGAGGCGAGAGATCACTCTGGGTGCGCAGGGGTTCCCCGTTACCCAAGAACACCCAGTGGTGGGAATGGTCCATGTTGGCTTGGCCCTCAGGAGGGATGCGCTTATGGCGATACTTCAACACAAACACAATACAGTTTATAAGAAAGACAAGTATGGCAAGACAAAACACCCCGAGGAGAGCATACATGCCAATCTCCAGGTCGGTCAAGTTACGGGGACTGTGCACGAACTCGTCGTCCTCGTCGTCTTCTTCGGTTGGTTCCTCCGGATTGCTCATTGTGGGAAAGTTGGTGTAATCTATGGGCACACTTGCGGGCTGCTCATTAGATGGCTCATACCCTCCACCACCTGCGTTGGAATCGATAGCAGGCCTTCTCGTGTTGGCAGGCATTCTAGTGTCTATGTCAGTCTCTGTATCCACTTCCTCCTCAGAGTCTTCATCTGGTCCAAAGCGGACTTTGACAAACACAGGAGATGAAGCAATGACACTCTTGCGTTTAGTCTTCTGGCAGGTTTCGCTGATGGTCATCTCCACATGCACTACCTCTCCTGTGCCCTCGCCTTCGGCCACGATGACAGGCCACCGCTGTTGAGGCTGTTGAGCCACCGTAACCACCTTATCGTCTGCTGTGGTGGCATTGAGGTTGTAGTCTTTTGGGTCATACATACTCAGGGGGGCGGCGCTATTGTCACTGTAGTAAACCCAGATGGACAGACTGGCCTCCTACAACACAAAACAAAAGAAATTGTGAGCATGAATTCAACCCTTACATACCCTATAACAGTTAATTTTTTAACCTGTCTTCAAATTCTTTGGTGCCTGTGATGCACTCTACAGGGGGTTGCACACTGAACAAGAACGTTTTTTTTAGTTAACACCATTGAGTTTTGATCCCTGTAGATCTGTGCTGACTCAAGCTGCTTTGGTGAACCATTTCATCCAGTACACTAAAAAGGACCAGTTCAAAAGGATGATTTGTTCACAAACCAGATATCACTTCTGACCATTAGCCTGAGGCTATAGATTACAGGTAATAATGCTATAAATAATTATCAGTTTCTTGCACAGATTGATCATTTCACTTCTTAAGACCTCAATATTTCGTCAAGAGCCAGGGGTATTAATTTTGTTTTCTTTGATGGAAAATGGATTTTTTGGAATCACCAATCACCACAGTTTCAGCTAAAAATCTTCTTTACTGTTCTACTGAAGAGAAAACGTCACCTGCTGTACATCATGGATGGCCTGAGGATGAGTAAATTAACTGCAAATTTTTAGTTTTGGGTGAACTCTCTCTTCAACTTTACACTCTCTTTAACAAAAAACAAAATAACAAAACAAAAACAAAAAAACATGATTAGCACTCACATTCAAACAAAACAACAATTTTGAATTTTATGGTGTTGTACATTTTCCACTTGCTGCTCCAGGTGTGCTATTCCAATGCTAGCACAGATGTTGAATTAAGGGAATCCTAAATGCTACATCAGAGCTAGTGTTAACATAGCACACTGTTTCAAATGCTAAAATGTTGTACAACTTTCAGTAAAACTTTATTTTAAGGACCCATTCTCACTATTCTCACTCTAACAAGTTGCTTAATAGCACACATATTGCTAGCATATTAGGTGTTTATTAAGGGGAAAGGGAAGTGGTGTGTGGCCAAGTATGGTGACCCATACTCGGAATTTGTGCTCTGCATTTAACCCATCCAAGTGCATGCACACAGTAGTGAACATACACCCGGAGCAGTGAGCAGCCAATGCTGCAGTGCCCAGGGAGCAGTTTGGGGGTTCAGTGCCTTGCTCAAGGGTCTCACCTCAGTCGTGGTATTGAGGGTGGAGAGAGTGCTGGTTATTCACTCCCCCCACCTACAATCCCTGCCGGACCTGAGACTCGAACCCACAACCTTTGGGTTACAAGTCCAACTCTCTATCCATTAGGCCACGGCTGCCCCATTAATACTTATAAAGCACACATTAATGCCTTATTCTGCATGACCATATTTTACATCCCTTAATCCAACCCCATACCTAGTTTGTTCAGGGAAAACTTAATTAGTTAATAGTGGATATGTGTTCCCTATTCTAAAGTGTTACCCAACTTTCTCTTTACAACAAAGATATTATCAATACTGTAAGTGTTTCCATTTTCATCTCCTGACTTTCAAAAAACTCTTTTAAATATTCATTATCCTGAGATTACGGTCCATACAAGATAACTGTCTTGAGCAAGCAACATGCAGCTAACATCAGAAGGGCTTGCATGCTTTGACCGTTAGAAACACAGGCTGAGGGGAAATAGAACTGGCGCGACGCTTATGTTCTTGTCACCTCATAACAAGCCTAAGCTTGACAGTTGCTTTCCTGCTTTGCTCTCTGCTAAAGGAACAACACAACACCTTCACCTGTTGGCAGGCAGACAAAATGAAACCACTCTGCCAGAGTGCTTTTAGTCAGAAATGAAGTGTTGCTTTGCTTTTATATTCAGGAAGAGAAGTATTTATCTGCATCCAGTCAGCGATGGCCTGTTGTGAGGCTGTAAAAAAAAACTCTTCTGTCACGTCACTAACTTCAAGGTTGTTCTGACATTCGGGCTCAGGCTCTGTCAACGCTGCTTGTCAAGATGAAGAGAGTCTTTGATATGCATGATCTGAATAATACATTGAAGACGACATGTTGTCCTCGCGGACCTTTCGAGATCACTCTAGCCACTAAATAAAATGGCATCAATCATGAATGGCCCTTGATTCTTGAAGCTGCAGTCTTTGGGAAAAGACACTGTAACTTTTACATGGATATGTCATTAAATTTCTAACTGTTAAAAGTGTTTGAGATCTATCTTGAAGGTAATTTTGGATTCACTGTATGTAACAAACTACAGAAGTGAAATGTTCAAGCATCCAAGACACTTGGAACTTTGAAACAGAATAATCGCTTACACCAGCATACAGCAAATTCAATTATTTAAGGCTGCCGGTGAGACAAAGGAAAGGGACATCTAAAATCTAAAAGAAAGAACAAGAAAATCAGTAAGACTTTATGTAAGAAGCTTCAATTTGTTAAGATTAATGCAATCACGAACAGCACTGACAGCATTTACTAATAGCTATAGGTGAATATTCATCTTTACAGATACTGATTAAATTATATTATAATTTGTATAAATTAACATCATTCGATATATTATCAACATACTTGAATTAACAGCTAATAATATAAGAAAACACTTTAATTTGGGACCAATTCCCATATTAACTAGTTGCTTATTAGCATGCACATTACTAGCATATTGACTATTTGTTAGTACATTTAAAATACACATTAATGTCTTTTTCTGCACGACCATATTCTACATCCCTTAATCTCACCCAATACCTAAACTTAACTACCTTACTAACTATTAATAAGCAGTAATTAAGAGTTTACTGATGCAAAAGTTGTAGATAAGAGTTAATAGTGAGAACTGGCTCTCAAGCTAACGTGTGACCTAATATATTAATTAACCCCATAAAAATGCAACTTTTTAAATCTAGGTTAATTTTAGCTCAAACTTGACATTGATAATATACATTGATAATATATATGTAGAGATTATAATTAACTTTTGGAATAATTTTAACTATTAACTAGTTGCTTATTGGCATGCATAGCATATTGACTGTTTATTAGTACTTATAAAGCACATATTCATGTCTTATTCTGCATGATCATATTTAGATCCCTTAATTCTGTCCCCATATCTAAACTTAACAACTACCTTAATAACTATTAATAAGGGGCAAATTAGGAGATTCTTGAGACAAAAGCTGTAGGTAATAGTTAATTAACAGTAAGAATTGGTCCCTAAACTAAAGTGTTACTAAACTTTTAACTAATTTTTACATTATATCCACACTTTTAAACAAAGACTAATAAATGCTTGTTGTTCTTAAATGTTCATGATAACTAATGCATTAACTAACACCATCAAATTGAACTGTAAATTGTTACCAGGAAATCTAACGCAACTGGAGGAAGAAATGGTCACAAAGTTACGGTTATTTTGTGACTGCAGAGGTGAAGTAGGTAAGTGCACTGAAGGATTGAAATGATGGAAAGGCTGCAGTGGAGGAGGAGGAGGAGGAGGAGGAGGGTCATCAGTGATGTTTATAGCACAGTCTCCACAAGCACTTAGGCTGATACATTACGCTAATTAAAACCAAAGGTGGTGAAGCAGAGAGCGGGGGAGAACCGCTGGATTTTAATGCATGAATTAAAGCAGCCACCCTCGTCTGATGTTGGATGTTGGTCACAGGCTAAGTACAGAGCAAGAAAAAGGGCCCCAAGCTCTCACGGCAGGGCTCCATGACCTGCCCAAGACATTGTATAAATTAGCACGGCAGCATATGAGGTCCTCGCTGGAAAATGCGAGCGAATATGCTCCAATTAATGCTTTGAAAAGATTATACAGCAACCGCACGAAGCTCCCCTGATGACACTCCAGAACGGCAGAGAACAGAAGTGGTGGTGGCTTCTTATTAAGCAAGATGCCTGCTCATTTGGTGTGCTGATATTAAAGGAGATTTGAATATGTCTGAATGCCAAACAAGGCTTTATTAAAGCAGTGAGGGCTCGCTGGAAGACTGAACTGAGGCTAATTTGCTGATGGTGTGTAACCTTCATGGAGACTCGAATCATCAATATGAGGCTAAACTCAGCCAGACTTTAACTCTTCACGAGCAGAATGATCCTGAGCAACAAGGAGGAATTTCACATAAATGTCACTTGAGTAATTAGAGGAAGGGTCCAAAGGTTAGAGATTTTCTCTGGACTCACCTGCAGAGAGTATGATGATGAATGATACAGTCATATTTAGACAATTATGTGACGATATAAGTTTGTATGTAAATTAATTTCTTCAATGTGTTTCTTGAGCCAAAACAAGTGTGATCATTTCTAGGGTTTCAAATCAGAATATACGATTTTGTACGACATTCTTCAGTGGGTCTTCATTCATATACAATGAAAATTCAGCTAAAATGAGATAATAATAATAATAATAATAATAAACTCAAGATTGTTCTTTAGAATTCTTTAGACCAGTCTTATTTTAGTATCAGTTGTACTGATATACTATAGTTTTTGTTTAAGTTTTTAATAAAATTTTATTCATTAAATATTTTATTTACTTTTTGTTTTCACTTTAATTTTAACTAAAGTTTAAGTAATTTTGTTTTGTTGTGTGTTTGTATTTTTTTCATGTCTATATACAGTAGTATTTATGAATATACTATTTTATTATATATAGTATTTTATTTATTTTAGTTTATGTAGTTTTAGTTATTTTAATACTTCAACTAAACAAAAAAAAGAAAAAAATATATTTTTGAATATATTTTAAGTTTAAGTTATTTACTTTGTTTTATTTCAAGTGTTTTTTTTAATGGTTTAGTTTTCATTTTAGTTAATGATAATAAACCTGCCTTGCACCAGAAACAAACCACTATAATAAGTTTGCTTGAGAACCTTAAGGAGAGTCTTCAGTCTGGTTAAACATTCATTCATAACTTAAGACTGTCATAAAAAAGTTCTGATCGAAGAATATACCAGAGGATTTAATAAAATGCCATCAAGAAAACAAGATGGCATGTCATTTATTGTAGAAGATATGAAAAACAATGAAGCAATCAACTATACCTGCTTAAGAGCTGAGAGAGTCTGCAGGCCAGTTGCCTTGGCAACCATGGTATGGCTGTTGCCAGGGCTTGGTTGAAGATTAAGTGCCAGTCCCGAGATGGCATGAACACGTAGCTCCACTATGGACACTTTGTCATCTACCACAGAGAACTGCGTTTCACCCAGCACCGCCTCCACTGCCAGTGGAGATTCAACCTGAAACCAACAAAACATGATGCACTTTTACAGTAAGAAAGACAGCCTAAAATGAAAGAAAGCATGGGGAGGAGTGAAGACACAAAGAGAAACATTTAGTGGATAATCCCACATATTCAAGACACAGCCCACTGAGTAAAGGAAGCATGGGAAAATACTCCTTTTCTCCAGAGAACAGCCAGCACTCAGCCTCCACATAAATCCTCCATCTGACACTTCAAACCCATTATGTCACAGTTTCTTCACCCCCCACCACCGTTAAAGGTCACCAGGGACTTACCAAGTGAAAAGTCAAGTGGGGCGGCACGACTAGGAGGGTCAGATATTCTTTCTTTTTTTTCTGTGTGTCTTTGCTGAACCATGAGACCCTGGCAGTCCCAAGAGCCACAAAGCGCCAAGTTAGATAAAACAAGCTGCAATATAGGGATGGTTTTTCACTTTTCATAATTCAGGAAGATTAACTTGAACTCGCATTTTGCAAGACAAGAACAAGTCAGCCTACATGGAGTGTTTTTTGCCTCAAGAAAGACAAAATCAGAGGGAGAAGTACATAGAGCTCGGATGAATTTAAAAAAAGACTGAACCATTGCTAGCAGCTGACTCCTCAGTCTCTCCATGACAAACAGAAGTTTAAAGAATTATGACTAGTAAAGAACACTAAAAGATGTTGCCAGAAACTGACGTTCTTTTTGTTTTGACACCATCCGTAAATGTCAAAATTATAATTCATTATCTTTCTTTTCAATTACAGCTATTCCAAACAAAGAACAAAAATATTACCTTCATATAATTGGCTTAATGACAGCAGAGCTGGTTACACTTAACCACACAGGAGGGAGCAAAGCAAATTTTTCTCTTGATAATTTAGCCCAATGAAGTCCAAAATAACTTTTAATGGTGTTCAAAAATCTCCAAGCTCCGCAGCAAACATTTTCATCCAACCTGTATTACTTGCCTCTTCAAAATTACCCATCTCCAGCTAAAAGCCCTCAACGCTGATGTAGGTTTATGAACGAGCCATGCTGTTGATTATACTTCGACTGTGAAGAGGCCATTCTCAGCCATCTTTTGGCATAAAAATCCCATCCAACCATTTTCCGGTTTTCTCTCGCTGAAGCACACGGTGCTCTCTTGGCGTGCTGTGGGCGCCAGGAAGCTGAACCCAGGATTTTCCTGATCCAGCCTAGACTTGCGACCCATATGTCCCAGATGCACACTGTTTGTGTCCCAATGCACTAATGTTTTGGAGCAGGCTGTTACAGTTCATTGACCATCCAGTCCTATACAATCCCATCTCCTTTCCTCCGGCTGGAAAGGGGATGTAGACCGGGGGGAAAACCAGATGAATGTATAATTGAACTGAACTGTTTTGTTCCTGCATTTTTTATTTCCTGCGTTCAAGGCAGGTTTCAAAGATACAGCGCATTTGAAGGAGAGAAAAGGAATGACAGATAGAAAAAGGGGAACAAAAAACAAATTCTTTCCAGAATGGCTCATTTGTTTGGTATCCAGGCGGTTGCAATTAGTTTTATTATACTTGCTGATATACCAGCTTTTGATGTTTGCATTATAACCAGAGCTTTGGATGCTTGAATAGAGTGTGTTCAAAGGCTAAAAAGGGTCTGCCTATTCCCCCAAAACCTAATTACTGTACTTGGTAGACCTGGAAAGCCAATTAAGTCATAGGAAATATGTACACGGGTTCACAGGACCACAGGACCATTACAGCTCAGTTGATGCTGAGAACGGGTCAACAATACCTTCTGCTGTTCATAAGATCCTCAAAACAAGGCGTCATGAGAGACGTTCAAAGCTTAAAAGTTGTGCGTCTTTGTGCTCAGGTCATAGTGACGGGTGGAAGATGAGCGCTGTGGCAGATGAAGATCAAAGACCCACCAAATAAGCTAAAAAAGCCCTGGTGTGAGTTATAAACAACATTATTCATACCTTTTCTTTTGTCTTTCCCTTTTTTGTAAGGGTGAAATGATGCTCTGTGCTCAGTTTCGTTTATTTTCAGCTCACATTCAGCGAAAACATTCCAATTCTACATTGGCCATTAATTATTAATGACCTTTGCAGTTTCCCCTAGTTTAATTACCAAACTTTTTCTTTTATGCTCAAATTTGTTTATGGAGAAAAACAGACACTTTCTGAAGCCAAACAACAGACAACACCTTTGGAGAGGTGTGATCAAGCTGTCATGAACAATCAAAACTCCCTCTGTTTGGACAAAATAAACTGATCGTGTGTTGATTCAATGGCGAGAAAACTTTCAAGAATGATTCCCCCAATTTAACACCATTGAAGTTTTATACCACACAGATAATTCTCTTTCCAAACATCCCAGTTTCTGAATAGCCTACTGGGACTAAATATGCATATGAATAGCTTTCTAAAGAGGTATTAAAGGATAAAGACAGGCAGCCTTTTAAATAGACTTTTAAGACTTTTAAATAGACACCCTTATTGATTTTATCTGCAAACTAAATTTATATAAATTATGAATCTGTCTATTTAAAAACAGTTAGCTCTGTTGACTCTGGACTAACAGTAATTGTTGTCACAAAATAAAAGAGAAAGGATGAGATGAGCAGAAATGATCAGTCTTCAAACTCATTTATAGTTCCAGCAAACAAAAGAAAAGAAAAGAAAACAAAATGAAGCAAAAATAAATAGAAAAAAAATAAAACACAAAAATTAAATAAAGCAAAAAATAAAACAAGTCCCCTTGCAGGTGTACAAAGCATAACACCAGAGATGTAAGTGAAAGTAAAGTTTGTACTTGAATATATGAGACCGTAAAAGGGATTGAATAATTGTCCCTAAGACACTTCGCATTAGGTTTTGACAGGTATAAAACCATGAGTAAGGACCAGTGTCCAGTAATATTGGATGAGGAGAATGTAATATAGCAAAATTTAATTGTTGGTTATATAGTTGCAATGTCATATGGTATTGAGAGCTCACCAAAACACATTTTTCATCCATACACCAATCCCCCCATTAATCCATCAATCTTGTGTTTATACGATCTGTTCTTATTTGTATTCTACCTTCAGAGTGGATGATCCAAGCTCGTTGGCCACGAGCACCGTCCTGTCCACCAGCTCAGCCACCCTGGCATCCACCACCTTCAGAGAGTCTTGCACCAGCTCTGTAACATCCACTTGCCAGTCAGGACCCAGCATAGTGATCATCTGGTTTGTGCCTTCACTAGAGGTTGTGTGGAACTGGGTCAGAACCTTAACCTGGGCTCTCTGGTACTGCAGCGTACATCCTCTGCTCACTTTACGGTCATCTTCATCATCGTCATCGCTATCTCTGGCCGTTCTGAGGAGATGAGTGAGAGGTCATAATGAGTTACTATAGATAAGAAATTCACACTAGGATTTATGTTCAATTAACTTCCATTCATAAGAATGATAATGTGGAAGAACAGGCACACCAGCATGTGCTAAGAATCTTTGTCTTTCACTGTTTATTAAGTTTGCATTCAAGTTTGGTGAACTTTAAATAGCAACTTATATAGTGAAATGAGTCTAGACTAATAGATGATCTGAACATTTGCCTTTTTTTGCAAACATGTTGAATTCAAACTTCAGTTTAGAAGGCAACCTGCACAGTTCATTAAAAAAAAAAAAAACTGGAGTAGATTTAAGCATTTGGAAATTATTGTTCTGTAATACATTAACATCAGTTTATAAATGATTAGATTGCTGAAAAGAAAAGTTGTTTCAAAGGTGGAGCAAGTTCATCTTTTTTAATGAAATATTATGAGGACAGTTTCTTTTTCCTTTGGAATAAGGTTGAGTAAGCAAACTATAAATGATGAGATAATCAAAAATGTATTAGTCTTCAATCCAGTTCGCTAATCCAGCATCCCAAATTATCATGGCATGAAGCAAGACAAAACGAAACGAAACGAAACAAAAAACTAAACAAAAAACAAAACAAGACAAGACAAGACAAGACAAAAGCAAAACACAACAAAACATCAAACAAAAAACAAAAAATAAACAAATATATATATATTGTTTAATTGGGTGTTGGTGTACATAGATCTATTGCAAGTTATTTATCCAATGGTTTCCAAACGATGCAGAAGAGCATATATAAGACATATATTCAGACACATTGCAGAGATCAGAGCACTTTCTAAATAGTGGATGATGCTATAAAGAGTACTGTACCAGCTTCCAAGATTGAACATGTGTTTATCACAGATTTTTTTGGCATGTTTGTGTCATTACCTAATAAATTTTTCCTAAGTGCATTGGGTGTTAAAATAATAGACAATGCATGCAGAACAACACTCCATTTTTAGTGAAATCCCCCCACAAAGTTTGTTAGAACTTTCAGCATCAGAAAGTGTATCATCTGGAGACCTGTTTCAAGGAGGTTTTGCATCAGTGACTCTTGCATGCCTCACACATACCATCACATTCAATCTATCTCATCTGCTCCCTCAGCAGCATGACACCATGTGAAGTAAGTGAGAGGAAGCAGGGTAAGTGCTGGGTGGATCTTCAAAGCTGAATGCCACTTCATCCATTCAACACACACAACTAATTAATCAGATAACTGGAGTTGTAGAGACAGCTGTCTGCCTCTGACTGACAAAGCATGTCCTGCCCATCGATTAGCCTAAATTGAGCTGAATGTAAAGCATTGCGTTATCATGTAAAGAGACACACTGCTACTTCTCAGCAACGACGAAAGATTGACAGGCACACAAATGCAGAAGGAAAAGACTCATGAAAGTAGAAAGCAATTGTTGATCAGCACTTTGCTCTCTTCTGAGTTAAACACAGGCTCCTGTTGCCATGGAGGTGAAAAACAAGAGGCTCTTGCATCAGTTGAAGAGGGCTAAACCTGGCAGATAGAAGCACTCTGTGTTCTTGAGGACAGTCTCTTGCACTCTCTTGTCTCCACATACAGGTTAATATGAGTTTCAGAGCAGAAGAACACACCTCAAATGTGGAGCTCTGCTTGAACTCATTAGGATGTCAGGAGAACTGGAGATTTCATGCACGGGAACCTGCTCAACCAATAAATATCAGTGTCCAGTTTTGCAGACACATCACTGTTTCACCAGTTTAGTGAGCTATATCGATCAATCTGTGTAGAAGATCAATGCAAGAAACCTGCCCATTGACACGTCTCAAAATTGGGCGATGTAGTGGAATGAAATGGACAGAGCAGAGGAGGAAAGAACTAAAGGAAGGGAAGAGGGAAAGAAAATAAGAATAAGGGATTGTTCAAACAGGCAGCGGATTCTGTGGTGTATTCCATTCTGGGTAGTTGTTTGATCATAATCTAACATATCAAAATAAGTTTCAGTGTGAATGGTTAGATCAGATTTGAGATGTAATGTAAGAAATTTCACACACAAAACACTGAACCGCTGTATCTGAATTCGCTCCTTTCTGCTTACATGTTTACATGTGAAATTCACTATGAATAGCTGAACGAATGAGCGGTTTTATACACAGAATATGCATGAATGTGTAAACAGTACAGATATGCCTTTGATGCTTGTGTTGCCTCACGCCGTTTCCTTTCTTTTTTCCTTTCCCCACAGATCCATCAGTAAGGCTTCAATGGCCTTTATCCGCACAAACAAGAAATGTGTCTCTTTAACTCATAATATACTGGATATTTCTTAGCGTTCTCATTAAAGTCGGCATGAAATAAAAACTGACCTAGCTTATTTTATAAACACTATACGTTCAAAAGATTGTGGTCAAACCAAGTGGCTTAAAAAACATACTAAATTGTGTGTTTTGAAAATCTAAAAATGCAGACAGTTTTGTGCGAGGGGTAGGTTTAGACGTAGGGTTAGGGTAAGTAAGGGGATAGAAAATACAGTTTGTAAAGGATAAAAACCATTACGCCTATGGATAATTTGTGTAAACCAGATATACCAACATTTGTGTGTGTGTGTGTGTGTGTGTGTGAGACTATGTTTATGTGGTTTATCAGAACACAAATTTGTATAATGACATGGGAATGACATAGGTATTACAACGTAAAGGTGATTTATGAGGACACTTTCGGTGTCCCCATAATTCAAAAGGTTTATAAATCATACAGAATGACTTTTAAAAAAAAATCTATTAATGCACAACGTCTCCTGTGAGGGGTAGGGTTAGGTGTAGGCCAATAGAAAATACGATTCGTACAGTATAACCATTACGCCTATGGATAATCCCCGTTAACCATAAAATTAACGTGTGTGCATGCATGTGTGTGTGTTTTACACAATTTCAGTTTTATGTTCACTTTAATTTTATTAGCGTCTCTTAAAAACTAATTACTTTGTAGGAGACAAACAGAGTAGTCTGCTATTAGTGTCATCCACACAAATGTATAAGCTTGCAGAGATTACACACATTATTTTCTGAACATTTTTCTTTTATAGTTATTCTATTTAAAAAGGAACTGAAAGAAATCAAGAGATTAATCAGGATTAGCTGGTACCCTGTTAAGGCTTATGCACCATAGCTCAGCACTGTGATATCAGGATGAATATGAGCAGAGACCAAATGTTCACTTTTGTCATCTTCTCTTTTCTTCCACAGTGACAGCTATTGTCTTATGTCTTTTGGTGCCATGCTGACTCTTAAGTCATTACTACAGTAACCAGATGAATTTACCAGATCTGATTTCTTCACTTGCAAAATGCTAGTGCAGACACTGGGATAAGGATTGGAACTGGAAAACAAATCAGATTTTGAGCTGATCACACAGAGATTGTATGTGTGAACAAAGCCTTGGAGATCTCGGGTCCTGGGAGGAAACTAAATCAAAGGCACTCAAATTGAGGTCAAATGCAAATGTAACAACATACTTGTACTGTGTGTGTGTGTGTTGTCCATGTAAAACAGGGAAAAACACTGAAATATCACAGCACTGAGAGACTTTGCATACAACGGCGTGATAACAGTTATGCACTATCTATACTTCATCTAGCGAGCTAAATGCATCCTAGCAGCTACACATATGTGCACACATACTGTATAGTTGACCAGAATAATGATTTTTTTAAATAAATGATTTTTATTTGTTCTGATATTTTTAAATGTTCCAATGTTGCTTAGGAACCAATATGCCAAAGATAAATCTCTACTGCTGAATTTCTAATGGTTGACTTTTTTCTTCTGTTGCATGGTACATGCGTCAAACCACCAGCCCTACATGAAGGCTAGATGTAGATTAACGATTTGCTCCCAAATTGGATTAGCATAACCGAATCAGATCATATTTCCATTTTAATGGCCCATTTGAATGAATTTAATTAGAGATTTACATCAAAAAAGAAAGACCTCTGTAAGGGAGCAATAATGATACTAGTGAGTTACCAGAATATTTCCCATCATGATTAATTCTGGAGAGGTTCCTCATGAAAAATGCCCGTGCTGATATTCTGCCGTGCACGGTGTGACAATGCAGTTGCTTCAATTTGTCAAAATCACAGTAAATGGGCTGTATGAAGAATGACATTCGGGTCTCATGCAGCATCAGCTCTATAGCCGTATTGTAACTAACACAGCCCTTAGTGACCCAGCTTTAAAACTTTTAACAGCTCCACTAATTAAACTATAACACCGTTTTATCACCCTCATAACACCCACAAGTATTAGGAGGATCGAAATAAACAAGCAACAAAATAAAAGAAAACATGCATTAGAAGTGCTACCAGGGAAATGCATAAAAAGCAGTCAGAGTGCAAGTACTTTCATACGCTTAGATAACTGATGTGTCTTACCTGCGGTCGGGTAAGATGGGCACCCTCCAGCCCTTGATGAAGCTCAGTCTGTTGTCTGAGAGCTCCACTTTAAGGGGCAGTTTGGGCACCCAGACTGTGAGCTCAAGAGGGGCACTCAGGTGCTCATAGCTGAAAATCACCCGAGCGTTCATGGAGCCACGCGTCTCTTTTCCATTCACAAACACATAGTCACAGTTCATGGACACCTGTTGAGGAGAGCAAAGAGAGATTTGATTGCTTTCACTGCATTCTCTGGGGAGGTTGCACAATACAAAAGCTCTTCACGGGCAACTGCAAGTGGATGTCAGTTTGAAGTGGGGCTGTAAATTAAAACTTTTATTTGAGTAAATCAAAATTAATCACATATCAATATTTGCCAAGAAAAGCCACCCAAATTGATGTTGGCTCCAAAGCAGACTACTACCTAATAGTCTGTGCAGCATTGCATCACCAAAATGTGGACTTGGATGGGAACTGAAAGGACTTTTTTTTCAGCATCTCACATGAGCAACACACTTTTAAGATGCTATGTTATAAATGTGTTTCGAGACTACATTCACTGCACTACATTCAGCTGTTTTTTAACCAAGAACGCATCCATGAATGGCTCCACAATCATTTTATAAGTAGCACTGCACTGCATGGGTAAAAGGTTATATGCAATATTTTTCTTTTTACCACATGCTTCACATTATTTTTATATTATAATTGTATTAAATTAACACATTAAATTGACAGGCGTATTTTATTATTTTTCTTTCAAACCAATTAACACTAGAAATGGTTAAAGTGTCATCCTGATTTACTCTCAAAAGCATCAAGTAAAACATGAAAATCGTGCATTCAAAAGTATTTTTAATAGCAAAAGAGATCTTTTTACTCTCAACATGTTTCCTAAAATAACAACCCATAGGAACTGGGTCTGACAGCTTTTTTCCTGAGGCATTGTTTTTTTTTTCTCCCAAAGAAGCAGTTGTTATTCACTGCATTCTGTCTTCTTTTTCTAAGCACACAAACAGACACACTAATGAACACAACACACGTATTTTTAAATATTCAAGTTTTGCAAATTTCATTACAGCACCCAATTTTTTTTTCTCTACTACTTCTTCCGGTCTGCCAACACATTTCATATGTGCACTCAGCAGTCTTTAATAATAAATTATTTACTGTAATAGATAGCCGAAGCTTTGCTTTGGGGTACCATCTATGATTTATCTAGGGGTTTAAGGCAGCTGACACTGTAATCAGAGAACGTAATCTCCCTCAAATGGAGGTCGGGAGCTGCAGTCTATCCAAGACTACAGATTCATCATAGTGGGGGATATATCTGTGTAATAAAATATGTAGGCTTGCTAGACAGCTCCTCCTCTTATCCATACCATCAATGTGGAGAATTGATCAGAGGAGATGGCTCTCTCTCCCAGTAGCCTTTAGGAGAATCTGCGGGAAAACTCTGCTTGCCCACTTCATTTCTTTTTTAAAGGTACTGCTAGCTATTCAGTGAGAGAGAAAAAAAAACAAACTATGAATCATACTACAGAAAAAAACCCTGACATATGGTGTAAGTGCAGAGAGGATAACAGCAGCGAGGGGGAGGTACAGAGAGCACTTTTCATGTTCAATGAAACATTTCCTTGCTTGTCCTAAATCTAGGTGTACAGAATCAGGTAACCTCATTTTTTATAGTATAGAAGATTTTATAGCATTTTTTTCTTAATTTTATTTATTTTATATGCTAAAATGCTTTCTCCCATTTCATCTTAATATGTAGCACAAAGATCAGTTCTGCATAATAGGTCAGCCGTGCAACTCTCCAATTGATCTATCTTTCCTATCTACACAAACCAACCTGGTCCAGCTCAGTACTGCATGCCATGAGATTTTTTTTTAGCCCTCCACCTCCCCAGCACCGCTTGTCTAGATCTGCCATGAGGTTCTCCCTACTTTACCTTCAGTAGCAACAGCATAGCAGATCTAGTCTGCCAAGATCAATCCTATCTTAACTCTGTTCTTATCAATAATTTGCTGTTAAATCAATATTGAGCTTTGTCATTATTGAACTATAACGCCTCATTCACATGGAGCGTTGGCGTCAACGCTTCTCGTTTACTTTGAATGGAGTGACGTCAAGCATTGTCGAACTGAATTGTGGGTCCATCGCGATGCTTCACTGGCGTTGCTAGCGGCAGAAGTTGAAAACTTTTCAACTTTTCAAGCGCCAACACAGGCGTCAGCCAATCAGATCGTCTTATGCAAATACCCTAGCGCAGACGCTAGCCAATCCCGTTCATGCAACACCAGAAAAGTAATGTGATTGGCTGTTGTCACTATGACGGTCGCGTCAGCACCAAGCTTCAGACACGCCCTCCGTCAAGCGTTGACGCTGATGGCCCATGTGAATGGGGCGTAAGTAAATCACTATGTGGCGGCATCAATATATTGCTCTGTTTGCATCCCGATCAGCCAGAAAGCACAACATTGGCTCAAACATGTTCAGTAAGTTCAGGTGGTGTGTTGGTTTGACAATTGGCAGACAGGGGGAGTGTTTGGGAAACCTGTTTGAAACAGTCATTATATTTACAATGCTATTTGGCATTGCTAGAGGAAATTACACCTTTACATTTCAGTCTGCTCATCACAGAAAACTATTGTATGCTTCAAAAGATCTAAATAACAAACAAACAAAAAAAACAGTCCTTTTGTGTTCCCTGTAAGAGAGAATCAAAATGAACTATGTGAGCGTGCGATACTAGTAATACTATAAACCCCAAATAAAATAGTCACTATTGTTACTATCAAAAAGTGCAGGTGGCACACAACAAAAGCAGCAGTAGTCTGCAGTGTTGAGCATGTCCTGTCTGGTTTCTAGTGCATTCTACAGTCTCATAAATGTGTTCCTGCTGTGCCACTTCTGTTGATGTGAGCTCAGTCTTGACCCAGATGCTCCTGGGGCTTCTAATAAACTTGGATGGATAATTTTAAGTCAAAAGCAGTTAAGGACTGTGGGCGTCACTAGCCAGCAGGGGCCAGCTGAAAGTACTTTTTACGTGCCAGCCGGCAGTCAGAGTTCCACGGAGTCACTAATCTGCCCTGGCACCTTGTATGGTTCCACAGGAGTGGCAGGGGCGAGGTCAGGATAGTGCCGCCCATTGTGATGCCTCCAGCTCAACAAACCCGCCAGCTGTGTTTAATCCAAAAAGCACCCCTTGTAACCCTCCACCATCCAGACTGCCATCACACAGTTAAGCAGATGCACTTTTATCTGTGTTGATGGTATCATGCGAAGGCCGACTATACATGGTTAAAGATGAACACACTGCCTACAGCTTGAAGCAGAAGCTGATGATTTAATGTAATATGACAGCTAGCTTCTAACAAACAGAATGTTTTCACACTTAAAATATCGGTATAAAATGGAAACTTCCAGTCCTGAATGCTTATTGGCAAATACAGCGTTCCAGCTCTGCTTAATTTAGGCAACAATGTACAAGAGGCCAAGCTATATTATAGTCACAGTGACAGGGTGCTTAATTAAATTAAATTAGGAATGCACAATATATTGGTATAATATCAGTCATCAGTCAGTATTACAGATTTATTGGTATTAACTGATATTGGATTTTTTTTTTTTTTTGGTTATCAAAGCTTACCTAAAGTTAATCTTAGAAAAATAGTCATAATTTTAACACTGTTAAATGTTTAGCAAAAATAAATCTTTAGCAAATCTTAAAACATTGTGATATCTAAATTCATTTTTAGCATTTAAAATAATTAACTTATTATTTAGTATTAATTTAAGTAGACAAAATCATATTCAATTCTTAATATCATCAAGTTATCGATTATCAAATTTATAATAATAAAAAAAAGTTATTAAATTGTTTAACAATTATTTAATCAATTTAGTTTTCTGTATTAATTAGTATTAATTTATTTTCTGTATTAATTATCTGTAATATAATTTTCAAACTGGTGTGTCCCAAAGTAAAATGTTATTTTGTAAAAAAAATCATATTATTTATTTCATAGAAATCCTTAAATTTTCAGTTCAAGTTCAATCAGTATCGAGGACCGGAACTATCCATTTCATATTTATACTTTACAATTAACCTTTGACAGGAGAAAGTATTTTAACAGTTAAAAAAATGACTCATCATATTTAAAGGCAGACGATAATAAAATGACATTTGCTGTTATTACACATTACACGTATTTTTCAGGCATTGACTGCACTTGTACCGGAATCAAGGTATGTGACTCATCTAATTAAGGCTTCTGTGTTCTATACGTGGTTATTCATGTCTAAATGTGTTTGCTGTGTTGGAAATGTGTGCAGTGAGGATTCTGGATAAGCAGTGAAATGGAATGGGAACGTGTGTTCTCAGATGGCCAGTGTGACTATCAGAGCCTTGAGAATAGAGATCAGCTGGGACAGACTGTTTACAGCTTCCTGCTCCCCAACACAAAGCCCCACAGGGTCTCATCATTCAACACTCTCATATAATACACAAAACAATGTAGATGTTCATTACACACACAAACATACACACACACACCTAACTATACCATTGAAATGTATGCAAACATTTCAAAAGATACACCTCGCTGGTCATATGAGAGTGTTTTATGACCAGACTGTATACAGAACCTGCGGCAAACATGATATTAAAAGTCATTTCCATGCGTGCAGCATATAATGTCATTCTCAGAGCCATGCATGTACCCATCTGTTCCGGCGTCCCTATCCAGAAGTAAAAGCTTCTGCTCTAGGCGAATAAGCCCTGTTACAATAGATACTCGTGACTACCTTTTGAATAAGATAAGCAAAAAAGATGTTACTGGGCCCTGTAACCTTTGCCTTCTGTATGACGCTTTTTTTTTTTGCCACTGCACAGAGCGTTTTATTGAACTGTCAGGACTCATGTTGTCTCAGCTTGAAGGGCTCATCTTGAATTAGCCTCCAAAGTTCAATGGCCCGGGCGGCCAAGCAAACCCACTCAATAACACCAGAGCTAATGCTCTGCCCAGGCACTGCAGCACACACGGCTATTCTGAATCTTAAAACAGATAAACAACGAATGCCCTCACAGCCCATCTCAGATGACTTATGGATCTCAATCTTGCCGGACAGATGACACTCCGAGGCATATTATTATTTCGCTACATTTTGGATACGGTTTATAGTCGAATTGGTTTTCTACTTTTAGATTCTGACGTGCCATGGAACAGATGGCCAAGATTGTTGAAATGATTGTTTCCTTCAGCAAAGGACACTGCAATATTTTCGGGCCTGTATTTATAAGCCCTCAAGTGGAACCAACTGCCCCCTTGTGTAAATACAGAGCAATAAATTAATTCATTGACTAAAATACATAAGCTTAGCTGTTGAATTGAGATGGAATTTCATAGAAGACACAGAATTAAATTTTAAAGCAGTGCTTTTTAACTTTGTTGATCTGATGGCCCATGGTCTAACACAGTTTTCAAAGATTTAAGATATTTCCACTAGTAGTCTGCTAACTTTTTTTTTTTTTTTTTTTTCAAAATCATGATTATTAACATACATTTTAAGAAATTTTAGGCATTCAAAAAACATAAAAAAAATGTAAATGTATTTTTAATCATTTTCATTAAGTTAGATTATTATTATTAACAGCGTTGGGAGTAATATTAAGTAAAGAGTAAAGATAGTTGCATAATCAGGTTACTTTTTTCAAGTAACTAGTAAAGTAACATTACTTTTAAATTTACAAGAAAATATCAGAGTTACTTTTTCAAATAAGTAATGCAAGTTGCTTTGCTTTCCCATTTACTCACTGACACTTCTCCTGTCCCCATGTTGAGAGAAACTGGGAGAGAGGTGCAGAGGGACTTCCTTCAGACTGAGGCTTATTAATTTCACTTTTGCTGTGAGAGGGCCTTTACAGTTGCCAAAAATATAGCTTTTGGGTTTTTTATTATTAAAAACAAATAAGCAAGCCCAGCTCAGATGACAAAAAGTAACACAAAAGTAACATAATGCATTACTTTTCTGAAAAAGTAAGGCAAATAGTTACATTTTTATGGAGTAGTGCAACATTGTAATGCATTACTTTTGAAAATAACTTTCTCAACACTGATTACTACTAATAATATTAATATAAATCATATTAATAATAATATATTCATTTAAATGGTTTTAAGTTGTCCTACAGCCCCCTTGGAAGTTCCCACAGGAACAGTTCACACAAAATATCTAGGTTTTGAGTTAACAGCTTACTGGAGTGAATGAATATTACTCAATAATTACTTAAATTTGGTTTATTTAGTGGCCTAATAGTGCTTCATCCTTTTTTAATGGTGCTTTTTAGGTGATTTGTTAATCCGTTTATTTTATGTTGTTATTTTTAAATGACATTACAGTTGTCACAGTATGGAAAACAGCTGCATTAAAAAAAATTATTTCTAAGAAAATAAAATAAAAATACATGTTCAGAATGACTTTCATTTCATCACCTTCTTCTCTTTAAATCGAATTGTCCAGCTCTGCTTGCAACTAATCCTCAAGATGTGTCATTTTAGATTATAAAAAGGACTCTTCATTTTAGAGGCATTAAACACTAGGGCTGGGTATCGTTCAAAAATTTTCGATATCGATACCGATACCGATACCTTGAGTTCGATACCGGTTCCTGAACGATACTTTTTTCGATACCAATTTTATGAAATCAATTTTAACAAGATTACATTATCTCAAAAAACTTTGGTTTTATTTTTTTCAGCTTGTTGACATTGATACAGACTCAAAGACTCATCTCCTGAGCCACTGCACAAAGGAACAAAATATATCCAACACAATAAATCAGTGCAAATAATTTTAATAAAGCTCAAATAGTTTTCAGTTTACACTAGTGTTTGTTCGTTTTAAAATGCATAGCTCAGACAGAACATTCATTTCTATTCATTTATTCTAGGTTGTTAAAGACTTCAAGAAATTGAAAATCTTTATCCACTTTCATAAGTGGGTGTTTTATTTTCTTTCACCATACGTTTTATTGTTATTAAATTCTGTGTTGTACTATGTGTAATTATTTGAATGCATAAAAACTAAGTTTATTCAAATTTATTCTTAAAATAGCCTTATGAAATGTTTTATTTTTCCTCAGAAATTCTGTGTTCTGTATCTGGTTTTCAAGATACTTTTATTTTGACGAGTTGCCATGAATACCTTTACAGTTCTGTGTGTGTATGATATGACGCTAGTTTTACTCAAATCAAATGGTAAAATGCTCGTGGAGTGACTCTCAGAGCAGTTCTGGAGATGTTGTTCATGTGTTTATGTCCTCATTTAGACGGCAGACGCTGAAATCACCGCAAGCGTCACGCGCGCTTCAGTCTGTGTGTAATAAACACAACCGCGCGATATAGAGAGCAAACTGCTCCGTGCGCTTTCGAATCGCTCTCGCAGATATCAAACACTGATCAGTCAGCGCTGCGTCGCATCTAGTGAAACACACCTAGTGCTGCAGGCTTATTGCCTCACTGACGTTGATGAGATTAACCCCTTAGGTATCGAAATTTGGTACCGAACGACAAGACGTTTTTCGATACTCGGTGGTATCGAGGCAATTCGGTCGGTGCCTAAAAAGTATCGAACTCGATACCCAGCCCTATTAAACACAAGTCAAGTATGTGGCCTCTGCTGCTATTCAGTGGGAAATTCTGTTCTGCAGAGCACTGAACACTTCTGATGTACTGTCTGAGACTGAAAAGGCATCGATCCCTCAAGGGGATCACGAAAGCAGTGGCCCCAGAAGCATATATAAACTCCGCTTAAATGAGGTTTTGATGGTCATTTTATGGTCTCTTAAGTTGACCGCGATTGATTATGAGAATAGTAGAGGAAGTCCTTGGTCACTAAACCTCTCAACGTGGGCGTGACGTACCTTGACAATGTCCTCATTGAATGACTTGCACTGCACAAAGGATGACACATCAGTGACTGCTCCGTTCAGCTCTATGGAAACCACCTTGACAGGGATGGCCACAGTTCGGCCAGTGAGAACTGCCGTGTTGATAATCTCAGTGTCCTGGATATGGAAGAAAGAAAGAGGGAGAATGAGAGAGAGCATGAGTCAGGAGGTTAGTAGAAGTTCACTGTTCCAAAGATGTGAATGTTCAGGAAAGCCCTGGAGTCAGGGCTAAACTGCTTAATAAAGTGTAAAAACAGTATCTATATTAAAGTCAAAAGCCACAAGCTTCCCTCTCTCTCAAAAAACGTCAGAGCAATATAAATTCTGGTTGACTGGTTTTAGAACTCATTCAGACACCTGAAATTAGAAGCGTTCACAACACAGGAATGCGTCCCTTCAGATTCTCCAAGGCAACTTCTTCAAAATATGTGTATTTTTGATAATTACATTGCATGGTTTTTCTATGATAATACAACATTGTAGAATGAATGTCTAAAATGCAGTCATTGTCTGTAAACAAAATAGTCTGAAAAGGTTTGCAAGACATGAACGTTCATCACATAAAAACATTCAAAACAAAAATACCCACAAATTTCCTTAAATTGCCACATACAGATGCCAATGCTTGGTATGAATCACAACACTGGTTACAAATAACAATGATTATTTGAAAAAAAGAAGCAAATTCATCCTGACATCACAAGACAACTCAAGTTACTACTTGTGACACCATCATCAACAATAACAATGTAGATAAAACTGGCAAACAGTCAAACAATGCAACCATATTCATTATTTATGCCCCAGTGCATGCTGAGAAGAGAGAAAATAGGGTTGATCCACAAAACCAGTGCAGTTTGATTTGAACTCAAATTCTGTGCTTATTAGAGTTAAAAAAAATAATGAAAGAGCATATCATAAGTGCATTGAGATGGGGTTTTTTTTTTCCCCCTTTTCGGGAAAGTCCCCTAAGTATATATATATATATATATATATATATATATATATATATATATATATTTTAATAGCTTATTATTGATTTTATATATATATATATATATATATATATATATATATATATAAAATCAATAATAAGCTATTAAAATATATATATATATATATATATATATTTTTTTTTTTTTTCCTCTAACATGACTTTAGCATTTCATTTGTTTTAAACTGACACTGAAATTTGGCTGTATTTGATTACAATTTATAATCTTGTAGTAACCTTTCTGACGTATAGTTGTATTAATTTGTACAGAATTATGTGTCACATAAACATATAAAACATTTCTGTGCAATGAGACATATTCGTTTTACAAAAACATTAAAAGAAGTGTACATAAATCAATATACAAACAGGCAAAAGCACCATAAATGTTATGATCTACATCTTTTTTAATTCATTGCACTTTTGTGTGCTGTTGTCAAAGACGTTCATGAGAATTAATGAGCTGAATTACTAAATTTAATTAAAATAAATGACAAGAGCATTTTTAGTGTTTTCATAAGAGGAAAGTACTATTATGATACTGGAAAATTACAATAGCTGTAAAGCATTTAAATATCTTATCTGGAATAAATACTTACCAGAACATGGATATTAATCAGAAAGTAAAAGAAGAATACATGCTGTAAAATATATGAAGCTTGAAGTAAAGGACGTACCTGTTCAAAATAGTCATTTGTGACAAACTTAAATGGGATTGAGATTCTCATTCACTATGTATAAACCTCATGGGCTATAGCAGTTATAGTACTCCATGGTAATGGATTAACTTTTAAAATACTCTGTCCTGGGCTTGCCAATTTAAAAGTTTCCCTGTTAGATGACACATGCAAATAAATCTATGCTTTCAATTACATCTCAAAAGCTGAAGCCAATTAAAGAGCACATTGGCTTCACAATTGCTTTCCAAGAAAAATCAATTCATTATTTTGGATAGAATTGCTGCAGGGATGTTGCACAACTAACTGTAAATTATTTCCCTTGTGGCTGACAGGAATAAAGCAAAGATTATGCAGCTCTCTCTCCACTCTCTCTCTCCCTCATGTTTCAATCAAAACAGCATATTTGAGGAGAAACTTTCCACCGAGCCTCTTTGCTTTTAAACAGACATTTAAAATAAAAGCATGCATGTATGAATGAGAAAGTCAAAGTCTTATTTGAACAGGTTTTCAATCAACATCACTTGAATGTTTTGATGTCTAAAGTGCCCTTTTAGGTTGTCAGGGTTGAAAATAATGTATTCCACATAAAATGGCTTGACTCTTCATTTGGAAAAACTTCTTTTCTTATCTTTTAGCTTTGTCAGGCTAAACTGCTTTAAAATCCAAACCAGGTGCATCATTTTTGTCCACGGTGAATGAAGAAGAAAGATGCCCAGGGTTCCTGATCACCTGCATGAACAAGCCATAGTCCTGCTGCAGGGAGGCATGAGGACTGCAGATGTGGCCTGAGTAATAAACTGCAATGTCTATAATGTAAGGCTGATGACACACAGGGCAACTTTTTAAGCGATGTTGTCGGGCAACTTGGGGAAATGTTGCCGTCAACGGGCAACCAGGTCAGGCACAGAGCCCATGACCAATCTAAAATATCCAGATAGAAATTTGTTACCATTTCTCAATGGGAATGTGCCCAAGCAACATTGCTCCAAAAAAGTTACCCAGCAAAATTGCTCAAAAAGTTGCCCCCTCAGCCTAAGACTCCTAAGACAGAGCTACAGGAAGACAGGAAGGACAGCTGATTGTCTTTGAAGTGGTAAACCACATGTAAACATGTGTCCCTCCAAACACGTTCAAGAACTTGCAAGTGCTTTGGTGGAAGACTGTGGAAACATCTCATAGCAATAACTGGCAAATCTGGTTCAGTCGATGACGATGAGATGTACTGTACTTAAAGCAGCCAGATACACATACTCACTGCAACTTTGGATATTGACTTGTTCAGGGACTCAGTGCCATAGCTGGCTAACAATTCTTTTGGTAAATGCAGGGTGTTTTGCTGCCTATCAGAGACACTGGGATGGGATCCAGCATCCCCACTTGTCCTTCATATAAAATGGATGGATGCAATAACTATGTGGAGTGGTGGGGTGACCCAGTGTGACGCAAAAGAAATAGTAGTGCCAAAATATCTTTTTGAGGTTGTCCTTGTTACTGCTGGTTTGGACAAAAACCTAGGTTTGCATGCAAAGTTTCACACTGACAGTGATTTGCAGCAACAAAGCAGCTGAACTCATTTATTTTCAATGAGAGTTGGGGATCAAGTGAGTATATATAGTCAGTGTTAGGCAGTAACAGATTACATCTGTTATAATCAGAATGCAAAAAATGTTTGATTTTATACATACACATATATAAATATATATATAAAATAGGGCTGTTCATCTCCATAACTGAGGCCAATGCGATACACATCTCAATGCATAGCCAACGATACAATACATTAAAGATACATATTAAGCAACTACCGATGCGATGGGATATGATTCACCCCCTATTACGATGCAGTGCAATCCGATTCAATTCAACACAATGCGATTCAACGCAATACGATGCAATGTGAAAAAAAAATATGATGCTATGCAATTCAATATGGTACAGATAGTTTGCTCTGAGACGCAATCATGTTAATCTATATTCTATATAACTCTCAGGACACGCCTGGATCTCCGAAGTGTTGTGATACTTCATATTCACGTAGCAGCAGAGGGAACACGATTGAGAAACAGTTGAGAAGAAATCAATCTACATATAAAATATTGGCCACAAATTATTAACCACTTTCTAAATAATAAAAGTATATCACATCTAACAATAATTCTATATAAATAAATCATTTTTTATCAATGCAAATACGTTAGAAGTGATGCTTCGCTATACAAATGCCAACTTGTATCCGATGCACAGTTTTTTAAATCGATGCATCGTATCATTAATTTTTATGCTGATGCACTGATGCAAATTGGTGAATCTTACATATATATATATATATATATATATATATACACACACATTAATGAAAATAATTTTGTTTTATTTTTCATTAACAATAACAACCACAGTTGAATGGCACTATAGGATTTAACACTTGTCACATTATTGCATTACACGTTGTGCTGTAGTCTTTTTATTTAATTGAAAAGCACATACTTTTCCTCTTTATTCTCATTTTTCTTAGCATGAGAGAGATCGTAAATGTTGGACTTGCAAATAACATCTGAATTAGGTTCTCTTTAATATCTCCCCACTGAGCAAATGAGTTATTAGCTCAGAATTACTCTGATAGCCTTAGCTGAAACTGCATAATCATAATTTTCATTCAAAGTGCATTACTGGCCTTCCTGTCTTGTTTAAATGGAAGTCTTGGGTACTTGCACTAAGAAATAAAATTCATTACAGGCCTCTGCAAAGGCTTTTCATCTTGCAGCCGACCGACTCAGTTCTTTGCCTGACATCTCATTTTTATGCAAGGTAAACTTTAAAGGTCAACAACATCCACCCATTGAATTTATTTAATTCATGCGATTCATGTTTGGAAAAAGCCTATTGTGCTGGTGTTGCCTACTGCTGTCATTTCCTCCCCTCTAAGCAAAAACCTAAACAGATGGTCATGGACACACAGGGACTCTCAGCAAAGGAAGCTGATTCAAATCCAGGTTTATTTTCGGCAAATAACAACTAAGCACAGAAAAGACTACAGTAATAACATGAAGATTTACCTCTGAGTTTATTGAGTCTCTAATCCTTTGCAAAAAAATATACTGTAGTGGTATTATGATGACGTATTAGATGATAATACCATGGACTTTGATTCATAAAATGCCATAGTATCACCATAATACATATGACCCCATACCATGGTATTCTTTTAATTCTTTTTTTTTTTTAAACAGACAATGCTACATTTGCATTTACATGGTTCCCAGGGTAATAATGTGGTAATAACATGTTTTTAATGATGCTTTCTTAGTATCATAGTAATATAACACACTGCTCCAACACAAGATATGGGTCATCGCTGCCCTTCATTCTGAATCATTTTAAAGTGACAGCAGTGTGCGAGCGTGTGGTTGGGAATGCAAATAGGAGTATCATTTTCATGGCGGGCAGTATTTACAGTGACAGACAGCGCAAGCCGAACAAGTCTCACGTGATGGGTGAAACCGCCAGCTCAGATGGATATAGACAGCTTTAGCTCTAAATAACAGCACGGGAGCTTTTGCAAGCCATTAAACACTTTACACACAGTCAGAGCAGGGTAAACCTGGGCCTGTTGTCACATACGGAAAAGATACCAAAGATACAGGCTATTTGATATAAGACACTGCTGAGGTGACAGACTGCACTTACCATGAGATTTTTCAAAGCAATTTACAGTTGTGTGCTCTGTACTACGAATAACCAGCTTGGTATATAGCAGCAAATGCTTTATGGATTCAAACAAGGATGTATGTTGCTGTGGTCAAGTGGCTTGCTATAAAATATGGGAATTTTACAGTCAACGTGAAATGGCATTCTGAAGCCATTTGAATTCTAAAACCATTGAGCACTTTTTCTTTTTAGAATTTTCAGTGTGAACGCACTACTCGCTCTATTTATACTACAAAACGTCATAGAATAGTGCATAAGTACGAGATTTGGGACAGACCTATGTTTTTTTTAAACTCCACTGCAAGGTAAGACTAAATTCTTTCAGTCAGAAATAAAACAGATTGCAGAAAGTGCCTGTTTAAAGTGAGTTTTACCCTGAAAAGTCAAATGCATCATATATTTATTTACATAACATTTTTTTAATGCAATGAAAAATGCATTTCTGTTGTGAACAAATAAATTATCATGCAAGCCTGATGTATAAAGAGATATGTGATAAAAGGAGATAAAAAAGCTCATTTTTATATACTGTATATACACATATTAGCATTAGGTCTACAGGTTAAATATACAATCTGGTTAAAAATTAAATAGATTTTTTTGACTAGAAATTGTCAAAGTAAAAAAGTGTCAATGTTACTTTAAAAAGGTCAAGTTAACTTTAAAGTCTTAATCTATCCCTCAGGTTTAGAGCCTGAGGAAAAAACATAAGGTCATCATGACCTCACGTCCAGAATCTTCCCTTTTTCATATACCAGGGCTATTCCCTTGTCCGAAAGTGTGTGTATGTGTGTGCTCATGACACTAGCCCCGGCTGGAAGGCCGTGTCATATTTTATTTATGATGTACTATTGAAGCAGGAGCAGAAGTGAAGCCCATGTAGGCAACACATCCTCTGTCCCCCGCGTGCTTATCGAGGACCGCCTTCACATGCCAAAACCGAGCTATTTCAAGAGAACACGCTGAGCCGATCCAGTATGCGTGTTAAAGGCCTCTCTCGCTGGCCAGGTTTGAAAGAGCAGTTTATGTTAATAGAGGTTGAGAAACTGGCTTTGTGAGGTAAGAGGGGTAATTGTGGCCAGACTGAGCCTGTTGGGTTATACATAAGTCATAGTGTTTCATCCAGTATGTAGAGGGCAAAATTCTGAGACCACCTCTGAGAATGCTTCTACTGGAAAAAAATAATGATAATAAAAAAATAGACATTTAAAATTTGTCCAGAATATGTCTTTCATTTGTAACAATCAGTATGTTCCCTAAAAAGTAATTATTTAGAATACATTTATTTCATACTAAGTACAGTTCAAATCTATTAACATATTTCCTGACATATCGCTTGAGACTAACTGATATAAAAATTATAGCTCAACTTTATTTGGACTACTACTTGTGCACAACACACATTTCTTAATATTAAGCATAAAATGTGTTTCAGTGTCACTATTAATGAGGACTGCATTATCTTTGAATAATATCGGTCTTTGGATCCAAACTATTTAAAGTGTACCTGAAGTATACTTGAAATAGTTTCACTTTAGCACAATCAAATATAGCTACTTGAGTATATCTTTAGATGGACTTCAGCATTACTTCCGCACAATTAAAGTGCATTAAGTACAAAATTTGTTGTTCCAATTTATCAGACTTTAAGTACACTAAAAGTACAATTGCAGGATATTTTTATTAAGCACATAAATACGTAAATGTATTTGTAGTATACTTAGCATGAAACAAATGCATCTCAAATACATTTTAGTACTATTTTTTCACTAGAGTTGACATGAACTAATTTTCATCAGTCCAAATGAATCCAATCCGATTTTAGATTCTGAAAGTTCTGTACAAATGAACCCTAAAAACTGCAAAATGATGTACATATTCATTTACATGTGCGTTACATGCATTTTGATGAATTTTGATAGAACTAGAGAAAACTAAAGCAAGCATTGATGACATCTACAAAGAAAGCTGACATATATAGCAAATATTCAGTAAATATTCAGACAACTGACCAGTTTGTAATAATAAACACACAAATGTTTGTAAGATGTAAAACATATAAAACTGCGCATGTGGAGGACTTATATTTGTTTGAGAAAATAGTTGGATTTAAGTGTTCGCATGCATATTTTTTTCCTATTGATCAGATTATTTCAGGACTACACCAACCCTTTCAAATCAGATGAAAATTTCATTCGGATTGAGCTGAATTAAATTGACAGAGGTGTCTACATCAAGGTTTTACAGTCCGGTTAAGCCATCCAGATTAATTGGTGAAAGATGTAAAATGTAAACAGATCAAATACTTACCAAACTGATGCAAAAAAGTTATCTTAAAAGTCTTTTTAGTAGTACCAATTATACATATTTTTGTTATAAAATATTAAAATTTAGATCATTATCAAGAATAATTCTAAAACCTGATGATCTGTACTAGCATGATTTGGGAATGTTCTTTAAAAAAAAAAAAGTTGTGGTCAACTACAAAAAGATTAAAGTGAAACCTAGAAATGCATTGTAACCTAGAATCACATGCAGTTCTTAATTTTTATACTTTTTGATTCCGATTTCATTTTGTCCAATTTGATTTCATTTGATTTCCGATTTATAATATAATATAATATAATATAATATCAGATTTTCTGTGTGGTCTTTGAATCCCACTGTGTATATATACACCCTCTTTCTCAAACTCTGCTTTGTATCCAGGAATTTATATGTGTGATTCAGAAATTCAATGAAATGCATGTGTGTCACCTATTGTGTACGTATATGCATGATGTTGTATCTGTATATGTGCGTCTGCTCTGTATGGGATACTCATTAGATGCTCTGAATGTGAACGTGTCTGTGGGTGTATGAAGCGGGATTTGCTCGCCTAAATCAGTGCAGGATCCATTTCATGCGCTTGGCATGCAACATATAGGTTCTGCCATTGTTGTGTCTATAAACACCTCTTATATGAGCCTTACTGATTGCTTCCTACTTACAAATCTCCAATGAGGGCGAGCAGTGTATTTAGAAAATCTATAAAGAAGGTCTTTTCATGCATAAAGCCCACATAAACACATGGCATATCGTGTATATCACATATTTTCCAGCTATTGAAAAACTCAGATTTGTGTCTAACATTTAAGCTTAAGATCCAAAACCTTGTGTGCCTCCTTGCTATCTGCTGCCTACATAGGTGTCCTAACTGATATAGACCCTCATAATGACTGATTTGCAGTGGTCTACAAATTCACAAATGTACAAGAAAACAATACTTGACAACTGCTTTTAATAAACTGAAAATGACAAAATCTTTTAATAAAACATGAAGCTAATTTTATCAACTATAAAAAAGATTTTTCTCACAATCTTTGATTTATTTTTGCACTTTGTCGCAGCATATTCTGGGATTTCCTTCTCTGTAAATAATAGATGTGGTGCCACCTTAGAATCTAGGCAAAATAAGATATCTTAGGAAGCAGAAATATTGGAGCCCACCAACTATGCTTTAAAATGCTGCCTACGGAAGCAGCTCACTAGGTTTTGGAACTGAGCTTATATCTGTTCTTATATTCTTTGTGTGTGTGCATGAAGGGAGGTGGTGAAAAATTGAGGCCTTGGCTCTTGCTCTGCTGCAGTTTCCAATATTTCCCTCATGACTGTCTTGTTTTGTATTCACTTCTTGTTATTTGAACCGTTATATTCTGCCTGCGCAGGGCTTTTAAAACACAGCGATAGGTTTCAGGGAGGGATAGAGGATACTGACAGGTCAAAGAAGCCTCTCTACATGAAGCAAAGTGTCTTTTTTGCTGCACCTGGTCCCCGTGTACCGAATCATGCTAGAGTTTAAACATACACATATTACAGGGGAGGGCAAATGGCCCCAAACAACCAAAGATGAATTTTGATAGGTGAACAATGGAGTTTCGTGCTTATGAATCATGAGGAACCCTTTCTAACCCAGAGACCAAATAACTTGAAAAGTGTAAATTAATTTTTTTTCTGACTTGTCTTAAAAGATAATGTGAAAAGCCTTGTGAAAAATATGTACACTTTAGCATACTTTTATAAAAACATATATTACATAAGTAAAATACATCAAAAGAATATACTTAAGTACAAACTAAATGCAATTTATTTGGTCACTTATTTGTATGTTAATTGAAATTAAATGAAAATGTATTATAGTTTGATTGCACTTTATTAAATGCAATTGGTTGAAAGTAAGAATGCTGTTTGACTCACTTAAGTAGGACTTTAAATAATTTCATAATTACTTCTATTATCTTTAAAAGCATATTAAAGTGTACCTTTGATTGTACTGACAAGGATGTATGGTAAATTAAAATGTAATTTAATGTCTATTTAAACTTGTGTGTCATGTACTTACATATTTTTTAATTACAAATTTGTAATGATGAAATTGCAATTTAGTATGTTTAATATAATTCAACAATATATTTAATATATTATCTGTAAATGTAATATAAATGATCAAACAGTTAGAATTAGTCAAAATAGGTGTAGGATAACTAAGGATGACTAAATAGTATTAAAATATTATTTAAAATGCCATTTAAAGTAAAACTTTTAATTTGACATTATTACAAAGTTTTTATTACACTTTTTTTTAAAAGTGTACTTAATTGTGTTATAACACAAAGCAAACATAATCATGAAAGTGTTCTTTTAAGCACATTTAAGTGGCCTTCAATTTCATTAATATGATATTATCTCCACATATAGTTTTTTAAAAATATACCTTTAAGATTTGAAGTACTACAAATGCACATTTAATACAATAACACACACTTCTTTTTCACAGTGGCACCAGCACAGAAACTACTGTCTGTAAAAATAATGGCCATTTTCCACATACTGTATAATCTCAAACAATAACCATATATATTGAATGTGTCTCTTGAAATAGAAGTGCTATGGAATTTCTATACAGTGCTAATGTCTGATAAAAATCCATATAGATGCTTAACGGTAATGTAAATGTTGTAAGTGGTTGGCAATTCAGCAGAACAAAGAAATCTCATTCAGAGTTTTCATATTAATAACTGATTGAACTGGGCCTAGATTGGATGTGCTGACCTTTATTTTGGAGACAAAAGCACTGCACTTTCATTGGTAGCTGAAATTTTCACCAAATACGGAAAAAATTATTAATAAACAAACACACACACAAGGGTTATGTGCATGGTATTTTGTGATTGACAGGCATTCCAATTCTGTGTGGCCACAGATGTCATGTGGGCCTGGCGATAAAGTATAAACCTATCAAAACCTATCAAAGTCGGCCTACTCTGAGCTCTAAGGTTGTTAAGCTATGGTATATGCTTCTGTAGGACCCAGACTTCAATGTGATTTCCATATCATTTTCAAAATCCAACAGTGTTTGCAGAATTCTGCAGGCTGATTTTTAGAAACTTTTTTTGTTTTTTGCTTCCAGTGAAATTTTGTGATTTATGGCTTAAACAATTCATTAAAAAGCCTATGAAGAAATGGATGGGGAAAAATAATTCCACAACCAAGGTTGCTGAAAAAGTGGGTGGTAAACGTTGCGATCTACTGGTTTGACAAGTTAAATTGCATTTAAAATAGACTGAAGTGCAATCTCATTTTTCAAACTTTATGACCCTAGGTGGCAGACAGGAAGAACTTCTTACCATTGAAAGTGGAATGATGGCTTGGATGTCCTTCTGCACAACCGTCAGCTCTGTGACCACCTTCTCTGCATCTGAGGCTGGATTCTGGCCCCTGTAATCAATATTCCAGTTGATTCTTCTGGTAACTGATTGACTGGTGAAGTTCTCCATCTCAAAGTCTAGCTGCATAATTTCGATGCTGGCAGCCATGTCCCTGAAGAGACACAACAAGATCATATGACAGTGAGCGCACCTAATTGATCAATAATAAGGCTGTAAAAATAACAAAAAATACTGGCTATCCACCAGATTTAGCCATTAAGCTCATTTAGAAGAGTCTAATTAGGGTCAGGTATGTATTTAAAGCTTAAATGGTTTAATATGCTGGTCATCAACAAAAACAGATGTTCTGTCATGTATTAGGTATTATATATTGAAACAATCAGCAAATGAATCAATCAGAGAGAGAGCCGGGCAAGGCCCATCTGTTGTTTGGGACTGAATTACAGGAGCTAAAAATGGATTTACAAATTTATACAAATCTAACGAAACAAATGCAAAGAGAGCATGTGTGTACATATATGACCAAAACAGGTCAACATGCTTGAAGTTTTACTTCTTTACTTACCAATTAAGGTGACTCAGATTTTTTTTGTAGGCAATTATATGGATGAAAATTGATGATAAATGCACTTTTCATTGGAGAAAATATGGAGTCATGTGACACGTGCACATGTCCTGAAAGTGGAAACGAAATGGACCCCTGTGGTCATTTTTTTTTTTTTTTTTTTTTTGCATTTGCTCCTCCTCCTTCTCAAATAAATGGATTATTTCTCAGTAATATGTCAATATTCTGCATTTTCTAATATGTACATTTTAACAGCTTTGGTGAGCATATGAGAATTATTTCAAAAAGCATACCAAAATCTTATTGACCTCAAACTTTTCAACTGTAATGTGTATATACTGTTCTTTTAAAGGAGAAGTGCATCTGTTTTCAAAAAGATTTTCCTGAACCCTGTCTTTGTATTCTGTTGTTTGGTGAAACAGGATGTCCTGCCACAGACTGTCTTGATTGGTTGAGCCTATCAATATTGGTGTGTCGGGCTATTTAAACAAACTGAGCAATGTTTTGTAGCGCCGCTGAGAAGTGTTTTTACTTTTCGGGGGAATCAACCTAAAAATGGCTTACTTACAGGTTTCTCTGCATATTAAGCTAGGATAGGGAAAATTACTGCAATAAAATGTATTATTATTATTACTGTAACAGGAAAAAATACACAGCACCCTTTAATAAAAGGCAATATAAGCAAAAATGCTGCACATTCACATAACAATAATCTTTGATTTCAAGTGGATTGGTGAAATGAACACAAACATAGTCATAAAAACAGCTGAGCACAACAGTTCAGCAGCATACTGGAATTAAATTGGCGACACGGAAAAAATACGGCAACTTTGCCTGACAGATAGTTTCTTCTGAGCCTTTGCAGGAAACCTCCATAATGGATAGTGACAGGCTAAATGAGTTCTGTCTGTTGATCTCATGCACACTCATCAAGAATTATTTCCTTTATCTGAGCCTCCTGTTCTACAGGTAGATGTGTTGATAGCAGCTGACAACCACGCTGAGAGAGACCGGCCAAAAAATAAATTCCCTTGCTGGGAGTGTGTGCGCCTGTGGAAAAATGCTGCAGGGTTATCAAAATGTTATCTGTGGGGGGTAATTAATGTGTCAGAGCTGCAAAATCAACAACTTCTTATGGGGAATAAGATACATTCTTCATTTAACTTATTACAGTTTTATATATGACATGAAACTAAATTAAATAATTTAAATACTGAAGTGTAAAAATGAATTTAAACTATTTTTTACAGTCTTATAGTGTCCTCAAAACATATTTAGATATTTTATAAGCCTCATTTGATGTAGGAATGTCACTGAATTGCATAACAAAATTAAAAAAAGGGACATCTTGAAACAAAGGATGCAACCTCTTTTCACTACTAACTTCACGTTTAACCAACAAGTCCCAAAGAAATTTTTAAGTGAATGCATGAAGTTCCCCTTAGATGTACACTACCATTTCAAAAAAGGAAGCATTTATTTGATAAAAAATGACAGTTGAATAATTTGTAATGTTACAAAAGATGTTTAATTATCAAAGATTTCAAATAAATGCTGTTTTTTGTTTCTTTCTATTCATCCAAGGATTCTGAAAAAAAAGTTGCAAGTCACGACGTGCAACAATCCAGCTATCGCTGTAGCCAAAGCTATCTCTACTGTAGCTAAGCTGAATAAAAAGAAACGTGAAGACAGTAAACAATATGTGTCATCTCCAGGTAATAAAAAATCATCTGATTCTGAATAATGCAGTGCTAATTGATAGCATTTATTACACTTGGCAATAGATAGGCTACTAGGCTATGTCTTCTGCCTTAGTCTGTGATAAAAATGGGGGAAAATATGTAGTATATAGGCTAAACAAATCATTTAATTGTCATTAGGAAAATACAGGAAAAATATTATGAATTATTGGTTATTGTCCAGCAGTGTATTTGATTTCTCAGCCAATTAAAGCAAGAGGTAATAATTAATAAATAATAATAATAATCATAATAAAACCTGTCAGTTAAACAAAAAAGTTATTATATTTGACATTTCTGTCCCCCTCACTTCTGAAATGATTGAGAATCACACTTTTTTTTGGTTTGTTTCAAATAGTGATCACAATTCTGAACAGACAACTAAACAAAATAGCAAGTAATTTACTAGAGGTTCTGACAAAATGTTAGTTGCTGCAGTCTATTTATATATTTATTTATTTATTTTAATTCTTTATTGAAAAATCTGCACCTCTTCTGTGGATAATATTATTTTCATAATGATCATTACTCAAGCAGCAGAAGTTAAGTGACAGTGTGCAAATATTACTGGCCCATTTTGGAGTGAACTAAATATGCAAGACTAGTTTTACATGTTACTGTTTATGACACAGGTCGATCATCCTTTGCCGGGCCGTTTAAAAAAAAAATGGGGGCATAAATTAAGAGTATACCCACTTCTCCAGGCACCACTACACCACTGGATAATAATAAGTAATGTTTCTTAAGCACTATATCAGCATATGAGAATGATTTCTGAAGGATCATGTGACACGGGACTGGACTGGAGTAACAGCTGATGAAAACTGAACACAGGAATAAATTCCATTTTAAGATATTAAATTAGTTATTTAAAACTGTATTAATATTTTACAATATTACAGTTTGTACTGTATTTTTGAAACACCCTTGCTGAGCATAAAACACTTTAAATGCATTCAAAAAACTTTTCTGGTTGAAACTGCTGCATTAAGACAGTCTTTTTTTCCCTCTTAAAGGTGTAGTGGGAGATCTCGAAAAATGCTAACTTTAGCCTGATAGCACTGAAAGCGAACGTCCCGCCCCCCCCGCAATCGCCGTCCAAAGCCACGCCCCCTGAACACACATACGCTCAAAGAGCAGAATACCAGAGACAACATTAAATTACTACAATAGGCTAC